>JAHPZR010050769.1:0-12502 GCA_019787425.1 Platygyra sinensis | reverse complement strand
TGTTTATGATTAAAGTAGTAGTAGTAGTAGTAGTAGTAGTAATAACTTTATTTCAACACGATAAAAAGATCAGCATCGCTGGTGGGGTCGTGCAAACAATAATTACTAAAACATATATACAATCTACAATTAAGAATTAAAAATAAAATAAAGCCTGTCAGAAATATTTGTACCCAGGGATTCTGTTTTTAGTTATAGTTAAAGCCTCAAAAGTAATGATTTTAGAACAGAATTGACATAAAAGAGCAAAATTCTTGTGACACTGCTCCTTTAAGAGGTAACAAAACCAAGATTTTTAACCCCTAAAAGCTACGACAAGCACCCCCATCCTTTAAATATGATGGCCGTCATCCCCCCACCCCCGACTCCACCAGGGACCACCTGCAGCATTTACAACACTCTTTAATAAAATTGACCACATGAAGCAATAGGTAAAGAACACAAAAATACCAACTTGCCCTAAAAACTAAAGTGGTTTAGATTAACAAGAACCAGAAAATAGAGGTTTTAAGGAGGTGCAGATCAACAGCTGATTAGAATTTACTTCATCTGTAGTTTTTAATGAAGATGTTACAACTCGGAGGCTTCTTTTAATTAGTTAAGAGAAGTTGAAAGTGTGAAATAAATGAACCTTGAACCTTTAACCTTCTGCCAAGTGCTTGCCAAATTTTCTGTTCTCATTGCTAAATGAGAACTGGAAACTCATGAGCAGTCTTAAGAAATTCTACTTGTAAGGGCTTTTGAAAAGAATTATCTCAACAATATTATACATATTACTGATGGCGAATGCCGAACTGTTGTAAACATAAGGGAGTACATACCACTTCAACTGAAGCAAAATTAGCTTTGTTCAGTGCAGCAAGAGATTGAAGGTAGTACTTCATATCAAAACGAGTGTGGTTCCACAAACTGGCCAGTAATCGCACATGCACTTTACGATCAAATGCTGCTTTTCTCAAAGCATCATCTATAACTGGCCAATACCTGAAAGACAAGTGTGGAAATGCCATTTCTGAAAATTCTTGGGGCATTTTAATAAAATACATATCTTGCATACCTGCCAACTCTCCCAGTTATCCTGAGAGTCTCCAATTTTTTCATCAATTCTCTTGTCATCCCAATTAGAGCACCAAATCTCCCAGGAAATACCTACCGTGGCTTTCTTCAATTTTTTTTTCATTAATTTCATTATTTTTCAGATTTGAAAAAGGAAAATAAAACAAAAAGTGGACTTCATTTGGACAAATCAACTTGCAAAAAAGAGGCAGCAATTGGCCAAGTGGTCTAGGGTGCTGAATTTAAAATCTGGAGGTCATGCATATGGCTCAAATTCTCCAACTTAGTTCTACCACTATCTGGATTTGTACTAGACTGCTCCCAGCCCTCCATTTTCTCACGTTTGTACTTCCTTAATGTTAATAAATATTTACAAAATTTGCACCTTGCTAGTTCTAAGTGTTTTTAACAGTCCTGGTGCTACTCTGTTTACTTACGTTCTTTGCTGTGTGTAGAGGGTTGTTGGAAAGTAATCCATAACAGAAACATAAACAAACTTTGTTGCACTGTTGATGACTCGTAAGATGGCTGCTAGATCATCTTCACGTCCAGGAGGAGACAACTTTGGTGGAGACGATGTCAAATAAATTGAAGCTGAGTTGGATCCATTTATTTTGATCTGTGCAGGAGAATCTATAAAATAAAACAAACATTGAATCATTGTTTGACAAACACTGAACTGTAAAGAGCCTTCAATTACCTTCTTAGCTTTAAGCTAAAGCACCTCCACTGCGGCCACTGCCCCCACCCCCTCCTCCCACCTCATCTGCCTTGTATAGCAGGCACTTCTGTGACCAGATTAGAATCTCCAGCCATCTCCGGAAATGACAAGCCCTGACCTAATTTTCATAAGGCTGTCAGTGGCAGGGTTGTATATAAGAGCCACCAGCCAGCGAAGTTCACCGGCTTCTCTGCCAGGTTTCACTGGCTACTTTCATTGCCTCACGAGTCAAGATATGTTGAGGAGATGATGTTTATCAGGTCCCACAACCGTCTACTTTTCACAAAACTCCGGCTACTTAAATACTTAAAGAAAACACTGAGTGGTCCTCATTGCCAGTGACAGACAAACATCACCTCCGAAAGCCTGCATGACTGGCATTTCTTCTTGACCAATGACAAAGTAATATTTACCAACAAAGCCACAAAGCCGAAATAGAGATTATCAGGACTTCACTTCACATTTTGACATTGCCTAAGAAGAATGGCCCGGTACAAACTGCTGAGTGTTCTATTTAGTATCCCTTTGTGGTGTACAGATTGAACTCAATTTTATTGCTTGCGGTGTTGTCATAACAACTGCTAATGGTGTACTAAGGACATCCTTCACAAGACAAAAACACTTTGTTGGCATCAGTATACCAGCTGATCTACCTAGCGAAACAGATCTGGGAGTTCTTGTACTTAATGCCATCAACTAACATTTTAGATAATAGCTGTCATAGCTAGGCAACTGCATGAGCAGTTTCGGTGCTGAAAATATTGCTAGCCCAGCATAAAATTGGTATTTGACATTACCTGTGGCTTCATCGACTTCCGAGCAGACATGGTAAACATTGCAAAGAAGTTTGTTTGTGCAAAGGCACAGAGCAAAAGGCATTTTGGAAAATGGAAGATGGTATAGGTATGTGCTTGGCCTAACGATGAGCCCCTCCCATTTCATTAAGGGCCGTAATCTGTAAAAACCAGTTGTGACTGAGTGTGCTTGATATTCCCTTGATGCTGGGGCTGAACTGGTCTATTGTTCATAGAATTCACGATTAAAGTAACAAAGAAGGAGGCTACGTTCAAAATGCTCCGGCACCTCTGGCTACTGCTAGCTAACCTGCATTGATTCTTGTTTTGTATTTAGCAGGCCAGGGATCTGGGATCTGAGAGTTTGGCTTTGCTAGATCCCAGTACACCTCAAATATCTTGCTCATGTCGTTTGCCAAACAACTGCAGTTGTAGGACATGAGGCCAAGCTCTTGCACCTAAAGTTGAGAGAGTTAATAACAGAATAGTCAACAATATGCAATAGGAGGGGGGAGGGGGGGGGGGCAGAGAGGGAGAGAGAGAGATACTTATTGATAGTGAGGTGAGAGAGAATTTTGGGATAGGAAGGTTAGCAATATGGTACATTAGGGTCAATGAATTTTCTTCAGGATCATTTTAGTTGAGTTATCTTATGAAAAGTAAAGAGGAATCTTTGTTGATGTCCAGGGAAAACTCCCATCTGATGTGAAAATATTGGCAATGCTCGTCGGAAAATTTAAAACAAAATCCCTAAAGACCAGTCTGGGCGTAGTTGAGCATTCAACCCTAGAAGAAACCACTTAACTAGCTATTTTTCAGGAAAGAAGCCCACTTTAGTAGACCAGATTTGAAAGAACCAAAGAAATTGAGACTAAAATTGAAAACGACAGCATTTCTCTCATGTCTATTATTATTTCTTCAAATACACCTTAAAACATACTTTGACAGAAAAAATGGTAGAATTTTGTTATTAACACAATAATGAGACCAGAATCCTTGATTTATTCCCCAGGGGGCAGTACTAAAAAAATTTAATCCTACCCCTTACCCTTTTATATACCATTTTTGGCAGAAAAGGTGTCCCTTCAGTATTCCTTCCAGTCATAAGGTATGGGTGTTCGAAATATTTGAATGAAAGGCCCGTTTAGATACCTAAATGACAGGTTTCCCTACCCTTTCATAGACTTATGAAATCCCTACCCTTTCATATACCTGAAGAGTGAAAAATGTACCCCTTTTGGGTGGAGCCTCCCCCATATAGACCATTACAGGGAGAACCCCGCAGTATACCCCTAAGTGAGTCAACAAGCATCCCAAGCTTTCAATATGGGTGTCCACCCCCTACTGAGCCTACAGCACATGAAATCAGAACTTCTTGGCCTGATGTAATTGCGATCATACTGCCCTCAATAAAAGTAACAGTTGATCGTGGATTAACCATGTATTGAGTACTATAGAGATTACACCACACCTGCGTAAGTGCTCTCCAGTCCTGATTTGCACTGCCGACATAAAAATGTTTTCCATCGACAAGCCACATCTTTGTATGTAGAATACCACTACCCACTAAGCGTGTTATGTCCAAAGAGCGCACATCAGCCAATCCTTTTTGGGCAAGATAAACTGTATCCAAGCTTGGGAATTGTTCAGATGGAGGTGACTGCACAATGCGGATTTTGACACCTTGTAAAATGAGTCATAAAGTTGCCATTGAAAAATGAAATATTGGTAATTGATTAAAAATGACTTGGCAGGTGCTTTTATTAAAAGTCAGTGAAAAGTTACCAGGCACCACTTCTGACATGCAAATATTCAAGTAACGTGTCAATAGCACAATCCACTGCTCTTCAAGGCTACAATTTTTTTGTTATTGAAGATCATTGAAACTCCACAAGGACCTTGGTCAAGACACCTGGGCGGGGTTGTTCAAAAGCCAGTTGATGCTGACCCAAGATTAAAAGTTAACTGAAGTATAAATATTTCTTGATAATAAATGTTTTACACTGTGAACGTTTTTTTTTATAGTTTGAGACTATCAAATTCAACACAAAAGGACAAACAATATAAACAGAAAACCTGCAAAACTCAAATCAAAATTCTCGCTAATCCTGGATTAGCTTAAGCAGGCTTTCAACATCCTGCCCCTGTACCAGGAATTTCAATATCTCCAAGATTCTTGCCCAGGATCTTTGACCAACTGATCCTCATGAAAATCTTCTAGTTTCTTTAGAGATCCTAATTTTTATTTTGTACTAGAGTCCAAAAACAATTCTTCTTTGAAGGGTGGCTGTAATAGAGCTGTTCAATTGTATTGTATACGAAACACCTACTTGTACCTTCTCCAGCCCCAAGTTCAAAACATTTATTATTCTTAAATATGAGAGCCATGAGTTCTTTTAATGTCGGTTCAGAGGAGTTCCATGGTACATCAAAACAACATTTATTTAGTTAGTTGATTGTTTTCCTTACTCTCAACACCTGGTGCAGGTTGTTTGAAAGGTTGATAATACTAATACACTTGGTAAATCACTATCCAGTGGATAACATGGTTTGTTTTATTAACAATTAGTATATACTAAAACAGTGGATAGAGTCAAACGCACGCGCAGATTGGCTTGTCAAACTCCGGATATCCTGTGCTATTTATCTCTGAGCAACTCAAGAGAAATTATGGCGTCCCGGTTTGGAGCCGTGACAAGTGAAGAAATCATCCAAATTAATTATTGTTGTGTATATTATCTCACTGCTTTAGTATATACTAAAACAACTATTCACCTCAGTGTCAGTGGTTAGTGTTGGATATTTACCCCGCTGCTTCGCGGCTCAGTAAATATCCACCGCTAGCCACCTCCACTTCGGTGAATAGTTGTTAATTATCCACTGGATAGCAATTTATCTGTTGGATAGCATTATCAAGCTTTTGAACAACTGGGCTCTGCTTGGTTCGTAACGTCTTGGCATAGAAATGAGAAATTACAGATTTATAACTCTTGGGAAGTAAACGGCTAAGATTGAAAATTTTACACAAATGTGGTATATATAGTCCATATCATGTCATAAGCTTCTACTGGAGAAGGGGTACTCACTTCTGTAAGAGGGTCTCTGAGGATGGAAATGATAACAGCGTGAAATAATAGTCATTATTTTTTTCTCAAGCATCTGAGCGGGCCGGAATCCTAAATCCTCCAATTTGATTGGTTAATCACGCACTCGTGACCGGTCTAGCTGTTTACAATACAGCCTATAGGCTGGATTTTTTTCCTGCTGTACATAAATTCTGCTCCTAAAAGGTAGCAGTAATCGTCAATCTTTTGCCTTTTTTACACTTCCATTGACAAAAAGTCAATGCAAGTTTATCGCTTTTCACTTTAAAATGGCAAGGAAAGTCACTGTATAGTAAATTCAATTGAGTGTTTTAAAGTTATGAGAGTTTGCTTGATTGTCTGTAGCTGTGATGCTGTAATGACAGGGAATCCTGTGTTTCTCTCGCCGTAAAATATGAGTCAATCTCAGTCGAGTTTACCTCTGATCATTGCTGTAGTTAGGAGAATTTCTGTGGAATACACTTAAAGAATTTCTTTGCTTTCTGCTATTCAATTTATGGTAGAAATTAGGGAGTAAGTTTCGAAAGAAACGGTGGTGCTGCATCTTAGGAGTATTACAAGATAATTTGGTTTTATCAACTGGGTTGATATGGCCACCGTAAAGAGATTCAGAAGCTGATGTTTCGAGCGTTAGCCCTTTGTTGGAGCAAATCCAAACTTCAAACTTTCGATTTGCTCCCATGAAGGGCTAACGCTTGAAATGTCAGCTTCTGAATCTCTTTACAGTGGCCAATTCACATTATCAACCCAGCTGATAAAACCAAATTATCTTACAGTGGCAATGTTTGATTTGAAGTGATTTTAATGGCAACGACTGATCATGACCGAAATTGTTTTGTAGTAAAACTTCTCAAACTCATTAATAATTCATCGAGTAAAAACAAAGAAAATCACAGCCGTGAAGGAGGTTTGGATACCCGGTCTTAATTACCATAGATTGTGACGATTTTACTTCTCCATTTACTCCTTAGTTTTTGTTTCGATTAACAAGATATAACAAACACCCGAGACAGTGTTTCATCGCCTATCCAAACACTTCAAATTTCATCAAAAATACTCCGCTGCACGTTGCATTTTCAACTCTCTTCTCGGTGTTTGGATATCCTGATGAAATACTGTCTCTCGTGTTTGATATATTACTTCAAACTTTTGCACAAAATTTCACACCGGAAAAACAATATTGGAGAACTTTCATGTAACAGGTGACATTAATCCAACTTACATAAAGTAGATCGAAAAATATTTGTTCTTTGATACATCTTTTCTTGTCTAGTATCTGAGTTACTCCTTCATTGCGAAAATTTTTTACCAATTGTTAGTTGATGGCGCGCCACCCGATTCAATGACAAAGTTGCATAAACAAGCCCATTTGTAATCGGCTGCTAAACCAACTTACTGCAGGAAAAAAATAAACATGTTATTTGCCGGCTTAGAGTCGGCCTGTTTGGTGAAAAACTGTGACCTCGGGCTTGCGGCCTTGGGTAGTATTTTCAAGCCCTTGGTCACAGTTTTTCACCATATGGACCTCCCAGCTGGCAAATAACATATATTTATTATTCATTCAAACTATTTCCCCATTTCTGATTGGTGAAAACCACGTGCATAATTCACCATATAAACCAGCTACTGTTCACCAAATTTATAAAGGACTTTGTCATATTCAGCCAATGACATCAAAGGTGCAGCCTGCTGCAGATTAAACTGTTGACCGAGAAAACCTGGGGACGAGGGTGAGCAGAAAAACAAAGAGCTCATTTTCTCCGTCAAGACTAGACTTTGAGAATATTTTGAATAAATAACAAAGCAATAATTATTATTGAATTCGGCTTTTGTAGGATATGAAGAATGCTGCAGATCTCAGAGGGTGTTATCCACCTCTGCCTTTGGTCTCTGTGGATAACACCCTCCTTGATCTGCAGAATTCTTCATATCGTACAAAAGCCGAATTCAATAGTTGCTAAATAATACAAGTACACCCACATATACTTAAATCAAAGCGGCAACGAAAAGTACCTCTTTTTGCAGCGACCTGTATTTGCTTAAACACATTCTCCCCCTGCTGTGTACTAGGATCAGAAGTATTTGTGTCACTTCCTTGTAGTGTCCAGTAAAACGATGCTATGTCGATCTGCTCCTTTGCAAACTTCAAAAGGTTCATCCAGCCATTGTAAATGCTTGGGTTCTGAACAGATCCAGCAGGAAACTCTACGCCTTCAGGTATGCTCTCCACTAACGTGATTGTACAATCGCCCTTGCATGGCGGGATCGCATTTGACTCTCTCGCTTCTTTGATACAGAACTGCAAAATGACGAGGGTGACAGCCAAGATCCCCAAGAAAACAACTAATGCAATTACCCATTTGCTTCGTTGACGAATAGATGCATTTTGTTTAGCTGACACAATCACACCTGGTTTTTCCTCCATCATTAACACATAGGAAGCTCTGCCGGTGGCCATAGGGTCTGGAAATCCGAATATGGTCGATAAAGTTAAATATTACTTCAAAGGTAAATATGAAGGAACTTCGATATGATGAGGAGCAACGTTAGACGTCACGCAGAAGAAAGGTTGAGCCAGGCGTTACGTGATGTAGGCTTTGTGACCAGGCCCAATACCAATTCAAGATGGCGGTCCAAAGGAAGTTTATAGACAAGGGTTTGTTGAAGAACGTAATTCGGCACACTGATGCTCATAACAAGGTACAGATGTAACGATATAGTTTGTGTAACAATTAAAATCGACAATTTTTGTAAAATATAGAGTAACAAAACTGAAACACCAATTGCATCAGCATGCATAATTTGACTGGCGTCAGTTGGCGTGCATTGAGACAGTTGATACCGCTTTAGTTACTACACAATTTTATAGGCAACTTTGGTATTATTATAGCTCTTAATGAAGAGAATATATATATCACATGTTGCGAACTTGTCATGTTGTGTAATAATAACTAATTGCTTTTATGTGTTGTTTACAAGATCCAAGAGGAAAATGAAATGTGGAAACAGTTTGAGTTACTGAACAATAAAAAGAGGCATGAATCAGCATTGGTTGAGTCTAAAAGGTACATTTTATAAACCATGGGAGGAATAATTATAGCTGAAGCTTATCTAATGTGCATAGTGCAACCCTCGCAGGATCATTGTGTTTTAGTGAGTTATGTCTAACAGCAAGGGGTAATGTTGAAATGGACTAGCATCATCAGATGTCATTGTCTTCTTCTTTGTCATCATCATCATCATCATCATCATCATCGTCATCGTCATTGTCATCACAGGGAGGGAGGGGAGGAGGTTGAGAAGCAATACACGTAAAGTTCAACCCCTATAGAGGCTGCTTAAAGGGAGCTGACCACTTAAAAATAATAAAAACGCTCATGGGCACTTTGTATTGCTGGCTGCTTAATAGGGGTAGCCATTTAATTGGTGGTCGTTTAAATATAAGGGTTTGACTGACTGTTAGTAGTAACCACTGAAACCAGAGGTAGGTGCTATCTAGACTGATTGGACTGATGAGATCTGAAGGCTGTCTACTTCATTTCGGAATATAGGCCACTGACAAAACTCCTCCAAACCCCTCTGTCCCTGCTCAGGCATTCCATCTGAGTTCAGGAGTAGCCCTTCTGCTGGACAGTGAATTCTTTATTCCTTCTCCAGCTATTACGTGGTATCCTTCTCCGTCTGTTTTCCTGCTGGTTTCACGAGAGAGCTTGTCATGCAATGCTGTCAGCTGGTCATCTGAACCAATGGGCTACTTAGCTAGAATCCAAACTTTACCATGTTTTCATTTTTGTTTATAAGGTTTGTAGGACGAATGAGATGTGACAGTGAAGACAGTGATCAGCAACCCAAAAGTAGTTACTGGACACAACAACTGTTTAATTATGAAGCAAATGATTCTGGAAGGTTTGTCCATAGTGGTTGAAATTTCTTTTTACACTGATATCGTGACAAATATAGAAATCTTTCACCACTATGGTGATTGCGCAGGTCCAGGAAATCCTTGTATACACCTCAAGAAAATTTCATTGGAAAATATTCCAGTATCCAAAAGTGATATTCAAGGATGAAGTCAAAATGGAGGAGGATCAGAGGTCAGAGCAAAAAATCGTCCATGCCGATGGAAGGGTTGTGCCACATGGACATCTTCTGAACACGCATTGCCCTTACACCATCTTTCAGTGTTACATGCATAGGCAACATCTTTCAACATGCTATGAGATGGTGATTTGAAAGATGTTGCCAGTGCATGTAACACTGAAAGCGGGTATAACGTCTTAGAGCCTACATACAAGCTCAGTCACTGTGGTACACACTTAATTCTTTGAATTTTACAATTTATTCTCAGATGGGGACACAGTGGATACAGAGAATTATATCCTGAGGAGTTTGAGAACAAAACTGGCCAAGAGAAAATTCAAAAATCAAAGAAAAGAAAAACAAAAAAAGAAAAACGGTATGGTGGTGACAAAACTTTGTTCAAATAATCCTTTGCTCAGCCTTCTTTACAGACATTTGCAAAATGTTGCTACATGTATACTGTTCATCTTTCTACAAGATATCAGTTTTCTTCCCATCAATTTGGGATGGTTATGAATATTGTGATTGCTTGCTTGCCTAGCTGACTGTCCTTGATTCTTTGATTGCTTGCTTTCTTCATTCCTTCATTCATTTTGAAGGGGTGTGGTCAAGTGGTTTAGGGTGCTGGATTTAAAATCTGGAGATCCTGGTTCTAATCCTCCATCCTACTGCTATCTGGATTTGTTATAAGTCAGGTGGTGGATCTAGGGAAGGGGCCGGGGGGGCTAGGCCCCCGTGTTATTTTGGGTAAAAAAAGAAGAAATGACGTAAGGGAGAAAAGCCAGTAGGGCAAGTAAATCAAAACCACCCCCCGCACCCCCTTAGCTCAAGGTCTGGATCTGCTACTGTAGGTAGTCCTGAGTTCAATTCCTCAACCATGTTGTGTAAATAGCTAACTGGTCAGCCTCCAACCACTTGGGGCTCTCAATAGCTTTTTTTTTTAATTATTTACAGTGTCAAGGCTCCTGACAGTGTCCTTAATTTTTGCACGACAGTGCTAAATAGCAATTGATTGATTGACTGATTCATTTATTCATTTGTTCATCAATTCAATGCAGGGAAAATAGACAAAAGTGGCAAAAGGTTGGGGTGGGTGAGGGCCTGTTTACAATGAGGTAGGGTTACCCCAGTAAGTGGGTTAACCCTAGCTGGAGGGCAAAATATAGCCCGGTTTACAGGCAAAATTTCAGAGTAGGGTAACCCTACAACCCGGGACAACTTAATGCGCGGTTACACTCATAGGGTCTGGAAACAATTAGAAAGTTAACCCGGGCAGTCGGGTTACCCTACCAGGAGTGTTTACAAGGGGAAAAGTTAACCCACCTGGCAGAGTAACCCTAGCATGCAGATAGGATAACCTGCTTACCTTGGCAACCCTAGCTGCCTCGTAAACACGACGAAGGAAAAAATAGGAAATGTGTGAGTGCTAGGGTAACCCGTTTTCTAGGGTAACCCGCTTGCTAGGGCAACCCTCTCTCCTTGTAAACAGGCCCTAAACCAAGCACTGAACATTGCTCTAAAACTTACATGTCATCAAAAGAAAATAGCATGTAATGATAACAGAAAAAGAGCTTGTTTTTATTATAGATCTGATTCAAAGAGTAGAAAAAGCAGGAAAAGAAAGAGGGTAAAAAGGGCCAGTGAATCCGACTCAAAGAGATCCAGTGAAGAAAGTGAAGACACTTATGAACGTAGAAGAAAACGAAAAAGAATTGACAGAAGCAGTAGCAATGAACGAAGTGTAACAGATATACCGCATATAGGTCGTAAAACGAACAGAAAATCCACCGCGAAAGGAGAAAATTCAGAGATAAGGACAAACAAAGACAGAAGAACACAGGATAGCTCAACAGAACGCAGTGAAAGGACAAAAACGCGAAGGGAAAAGAAGAGTAGAGAGAAACGATACCCGAAAAGTAGCGATGAAGGTGACAGTGAAGACTCACAAAGACAAGAAATATCTGAAAGGAATAAAAAGAAAAAGAAACACAAACGAAAATAGAAAGAAACTAGACAAGCCCAAGAATACTTTGAGTGGGTTGAGATAAAAACGGTGAAGAAAATTCTGCACTATGTTTTCTCTCAACGAATGAAATTAAACGAAGTTATATTTGTTCCAAAAGTGAATTTTTAAAAGGATGCAGTGACTTAATTCTCACAATAAATTAAAGTAAGTTAGTTTTGTTCAAGAAAAGTGCATTTTTAAAAGGATTCTAAAGAACGGGGAAGCTACAGACTTGGTAAAGAAGATTTTAGACAACCAACATTTGCGCTTTGTAATCCGCTTCAATCCTTGATTTACAACCTTCCGTTCTCCTCTTGACTAAAGCAACTCTCCTGGCAATTGTTTCAATGGAACTAAACTATTATTTAAAGGGTTATTAAATAGATACTTAAGTTTGAAAATAAATCTTTTTTCGAATATTAGAAAATACTTTACTCGTCATCTTGTCTTGGGAGAATATAGAAACTCTACTATGATGTGTCCTTTTTTCTGTTCTGGGGGCAGTTCGATAAACTGGAGTTCGTGGCAGCAGTCGTATAATGCACACGCTAGACATTTCGTTCGGTCCAGATGCTGGAATTTTAACCTCGGTTATTTTGGTTTGAAGTGAATCACACTTTGTGCGGTCAATAATTGTACGTTTGGACTTCATGCTTGGTTAATAATAACCATATCGTTTCCTCACAAAGTTTCCAAGACATGACCAAGAAATGTTTGAGATTCAACTCTCTTTAACGCCATT
>JAHPZR010050768.1:15000-25000 GCA_019787425.1 Platygyra sinensis | reverse complement strand
GTTAGTACTTCGACGATTGCTTGCGAAAAACTAGCGCGCATTGAATTGAAATTGAGTTACTCGGATAAGGGGCGCAAAACAAGAGCTGTTGGTCATTGATTTTTATAACATTTGGTGGCTCCTAAAGGAGCCGTTTGTTTTGGCGGGAAACCCACAAAGTGAGTTTACTTGCTGCTGGTGTACTTGGTCACAGCCTTGGTTCCTTCACTCACGGCGTGTTTGGCCAGTTCACCGGGCAGAAGCAGCCTGATGGCGGTCTGGATCTCGCGGGAGCTGATGGTTGATTTCTTGTTGTAGTGGGCAAGGCGGGAAGCTTCGGTGGCGATGCGCTCGAAGATGTCGTTGACGAACGAGTTCATGATGCCCATGGCTTTGCTGGAGATACCAGTGTCAGGGTGAACTTGCTTCAACACCTTGTAGATGTAGATAGCATAGCTTTCCTTTCTCTTTCCCCTTCTCTTCTTCTTTCCATCAGCCGCGGCCTTTGCCTTACCAGCTTTCTTCTCGCCTTTCTTTCCTGCAACTTTGGGTGCCATGTCTGTAGATCAGAATGGAATTGAATAAAGACTAGATGATACGTTTTGTATTTATAATAGAATTTCGAGAGTATCAATTACCATAAGGATCGAAATTCTCGATTCCTAATTGGTCAGACCTTAGGGGTCATATAATATTTTACGTGCGGTTTGTTTATACCGCTTTGAGGCTTTGTTTTCCCTTGTCAAATAAAAATTTCCTATTGGTGGATTTCGATCCTCTATATTCCATTAACTGGAAATAAAATGTAGTGCATATCACTTCTGATTTATTCTCTCAGAAACTTATTCTCGTGAGCTTTACATTCAATTATGTCTGGTCGCGGTAAAGGAAAAGCAAAAGGCACCAAGTCCAAGAGCCGCTCATCCCGAGCAGGGCTTCAGTTCCCAGTTGGTCGTATCCATCGTCTTCTTCGCAAAGGCAACTACGCTGAGCGTGTTGGCGCCGGTGCTCCAGTGTACTTGGCTGCTGTGCTCGAGTATTTGAGCGCTGAGATCCTCGAGTTGGCAGGCAACGCTGCTCGTGACAACAAGAAGACAAGAATCATCCCCCGTCACCTTCAGCTGGCTGTCCGTAATGACGAGGAGTTAAACAAACTGCTCGCCGGTGTCACCATCGCACAGGGAGGTGTTCTTCCCAACATCCAGGCTGTACTTCTGCCCAAGAAGACCGAGAAGAAGCCCAAAGCTTAAATAAGCTTTGACTCACAAACAAACGGCTCCCTTAGGAGCCACCAAATATAATAAAAGCCTTGACCAACATGAATACTAATATACGAGTGGAATCTTATTGTTAAAATCGGTTCTACTTTCACTAAGCTATGAAGCTCCAAAGCCTTGCTCCATTTCTATTTCTTTATTCAAAACTGAATCATGGTACTGTCGGTTATGTGGTACTGTATCCGTCCGTTTGTCTCATGCTCAATGATTGCGCAAATGCTATGATAGCGCGCGCGAATATGTATGTAAATTGAACTTTCACGCGCTACCGCTTCACACGATTCGCCTCGCACATGTTTGAAAGAGGTTTTACTTGAGCTTGCGAAAATCAAGGAAGAATCACGAGTAGCCTTACCTGTATGCAAGTCCTTTTAGCGCATCAGATTTAGAACTGAGAACCGTTCAAGTTCAAGTCTGCAAGTTTTGCGCGCGAGCAGGTTGACCGTTAAAGAAAAGACGGCAAAACCTCCCTTAAAAAAACAACAAAAGCTCACTGAAAGGTTATAGTAATATATTTTTAGAGGCAATGAACATTGAGGCGTATTGAGTGTAGCCTGCGTAGCTGGCGGTATTGTAGGCGCGCGCGAATTAAAGTTTTGGCGGCGGAGCCGCCAGAAGCGAGCGGCGAAGCCGCGAGAAATACCTTTATTTCAAAGTCCCACTCCCCATTCTCCTCGCGGCTTCGCCGCCGAAACTTTATTTCGCGTGCGCTTACAATACCGCCAGCTACGTAGGCTATATTGAGTGTCTTGTCTTAAGTCAAACTGAAACATGGAACTCACTTTGTTGAAATCCTGTATTTACAATGGATTTAGTGCTTATACGTTTAGCGCGCTAAAGATTCTTCATGCGCGAGATTTGCGCAAATATGAATCGATGTTTTGTTTTTCACCGTGTGAAAAGTAATCTATGGACCTTCGTGTGCACGATATACGCGTCTTCCAAAAGCAAACTGAAAGCCCGTATTTCATTTGTCAAAGGCCAAGAAATAATTATGAGAGCAATTTGGTACAGACCGTTGCAGAAATGGCGCCAAAACCTCGCGCATAAACAAACAATAAAAGCTCACTCAACATTTAATCGTAATGAGGCAATGAAAAATCGGCTTGTCTTAGCGCGGTTCTGTAGTAAAAGCCTCATTATATGGCTGTTAGATACGTTGATTCATATAGCGCGCTATTCATTAGTGTTTGTAATATATATCTCGTTACTATCATGAATCATAGCTAGACACATTTTATTGATCATGACTTTTGAGAGATTTGGTGGCTCCTAAAGGAGCCGTTTGTTTGTGTTGGCAGACTGTGTCAGTCTAACCGCCAAATCCGTACAGAGTTCGGCCTTGTCGTTTCAGAGCGTATACCACATCCATTGCTGTCACAGTCTTTCTCTTGGCGTGCTCGGTGTATGTCACAGCATCACGGATCACGTTCTCAAGGAAAACTTTGAGAACACCACGAGTCTCTTCGTAGATCAGGCCAGAGATTCGCTTGACACCGCCACGGCGAGCAAGACGACGGATAGCTGGCTTGGTGATGCCTTGGATGTTATCACGAAGGATCTTTCGGTGACGCTTGGCACCTCCTTTTCCTAGACCTTTGCCTCCTTTACCGCGACCAGACATGTTGTTTGCTTGCTTTTATCGCTGAGATATGACTGACTTGATGCGGTTTAAGATTTTTATAGAGTGAACAATGACCTCTCAGAAAACATAAAACGAACAATGTTCTTATTGGCTGACTACATACAACAAAGCCAGGCAACAAAGCCAAGGGTCAGTTAATACTGTTGATTACCATAAAACACCGCTATTCGCTTTCATTCACACAACACGTGCGAGCATATTTTGTAAGGGAAAACATGTCTTTTCCGTTGATAAAACCTAAATGAAACTTTGTAAGGAAACGACTGTAGAACTTTCAATCTATTTAAATAATTTTCCTTAAAATCTTAGCGAAAAAAATTGTTAAATTCTCCGAATAAAGAGCTTGAAAGTTTCTTCGGATCGAAATGCAGTCATAGAACCGTGAAATTATTTTGTAATTTTATGTTGAACCAATCAAATTCCATGGTTTCAAACCAATCAGCAACAAGCCCGCCATGTATAAATACGTTTGTAACGATATTTTCACCTTATCAGTGATATTTCTCGATATCGGACATGGCTCGTACAAAGCAAACTGCTCGTAAATCAACTGGTGGAAAAGCTCCACGAAAACAGCTCGCCACAAAGGCAGCTCGTAAGAGCGCTCCTGCCACCGGTGGAGTCAAGAAACCGCATCGTTACAGGCCTGGTACAGTCGCTCTTCGTGAGATCCGTCGTTACCAGAAATCCACCGAGCTGCTGATCCGAAAGCTGCCCTTCCAGCGTCTTGTCCGAGAAATCGCTCAAGATTTCAAGACCGATCTGCGTTTCCAGAGCTCCGCAGTGATGGCTCTTCAAGAAGCTAGCGAGGCTTACCTTGTTGGTCTGTTTGAAGACACCAACTTGTGCGCCATCCACGCCAAGCGCGTCACCATTATGCCCAAGGACATTCAGTTGGCCCGCCGAATCCGCGGAGAACGAGCGTAAGGTGGATAGAACCTTCACAACACAAACGGCTCCTTTAGGAGCCACCACGTGAATAAAAGCAATGACCAACTGATCTGTTACTGAACAACCTCACATATTAGATCCAACTAAACCAATTAAATAGGATGTGTGGGATAAGATTCACTGCGACCCAACTTTTTGATAGCATATGCATTGTGCAAGAGACGAAAGTAAAATTCTACTGAGTTGAACACCTAAACAGAAATTTGTTCGAAAAGTTTAGTTACAGCAACGTTTCCTTGTTTCGAAAATATGAGGCACCACCCATCCAAGGAGTTTCCATCCCGTCCCTCGGTAGCTAAAAAACTACAACATGAAATAAGCCATTAATTACTCTTTCCTGTGTAAAACCTAGTTTAGGACCAAGGATATCACTTTGTTCATTTAGAACTGAGATATGATTCTTTGTATTTCAGTGACAAAAGTTTGACAGCAGTTTTCATAGCCTGCGAACAGGCTCCCAGCGAGGTCGGAAAAAAAAATCGGCGAGCGAGTGGAAGTCGGAGCGTCGTGACTCCGCGAGCGAAGCGAGTGGGACGCACTCCCTCCTCACCAGACCGCCCTTCGGCTCGTCCCGCTTGCCCTAAACTAAACCCAACCAAACCGAGAGCCTGTTCGCAGGCTACAGTTTTCACCATTGTTTGGTTTGGGGCGTGTTTTCAGGTGAAATCTGCGCTTCCGTTGTCGCCGCTTCAACCGTGAACGAGATTTTCGGTCGTTTGTTGATCCGCTCGCTCGCGAACATGAATCTGGTTGCCAGAACTTTAGACAACGAATTATAAAAAAATACAAATTACGGGTAAGAATTGGAGTTTTGTCCTCCTTCATCGAAGAATAAGTAATCGATAATTAATTTTAAATTTCTGGCACGAGAACTCGGGTCAACTCTTCTGTTTACGTTCAGATCTGAGAGAACATGAAATTCATCTAAATACTTGTTGTAGAAACTTTGCATAGGCTACGTGCTCAGTGCTCTAGCCCAAATTTTTCTTCCCACTAACAAGTTCTGTACAGGTTTCTAGAATGCATTTCAGCTATTATATCTTTTAATAGTGTGAAAAACTAAGTTGTAGTTTCGTAGTAATTTGGTGCGTGACATTGGCGCGCAGCCGTACATAACGAAAGTGCCGTATCTACTTCAGAACGCTTCTACTTCTCCGATCTCTAGGACTAGCCACGTCACTCTTTCAAACAAATGAGAGCACGTTTGTAGGCGGGAGAAACATTTGATGGATAAATTTAGCTCGCTGCGCTTACGATAAACAAGATAGAGGGTATGATAATCGAGATGTTTATAATCAAATGTAGCGTGTTTGCTTAGCTCTAACAAAATTAAAGAGTAAAATTCTAAATATCAGCTTTCGTATCATTCCTATCCCTAAGTAACGCTCCCATCTCCGAAAAAGAATTACGTTCAAGGTTTTAAACGCATTTTTAATGATTTGATCGGAATATCCGAATAATGACATACAAATGGCGGACTGAAGGAGTTTGTCTTTGTTGTTCAAACTTCAGAGACGTTGATCTTTTAAAAATCAAATTGAATGCTTATTTGAGCAGAGAAACGTAAGGTTTAGGAGCTTATCTTTCTCAGTGTTTACGATATTTTGAATGATAGCGTTCTAAACCAGAGTTATTAAGCTGTAAAGAAGAAATACTGTATCAATAGTTACTACTTTATGAAAGTTTACCCTTAAGATTTCACCCTTTTTATACGTTACCGCTATTGTTTACACATTTTCAACATAAAATATATCATAGCTACAAACTTCAAAGCTTGGATAGAATAAATCGTCAGAGTATTACACTTTATTTGCCCAAATCGCTTGGGAAACAAGCACAGAAGTTCGGGGACGCCATTTTTCAGAGCTGTTTTCTCAGTGGTCCGCATGCCGTGCATTTAGTTTGCGTTTGGCCACAGACGACCTTATTTTAATCTTGAGTTCCAAAGCGAAAGTAAGGTTTGTTGTTCTGTAATTGCATGATGTCCGAAGCAGCAAAGTCACCAGCTAAGAAGAAGCCAGCAGCGCCTAAAAAGCCTGCTGATCACCCACCTTACTTAGAGATGATCAAGGCTGCCATTGTAGCACTGAAGGAGCGAAACGGTTCTTCCCGCCAAGCCATCGAGAAATACATCAAAGCCAACTACAAGGTCGGTGAGGTTGGTCCTCACTTGAAAATGGCTTTGAAGAGAGGCGCCACTGGTGGAAAGCTTCTACACACCAAGGGAATTGGTGCCTCAGGCTCCTTCAAGGTGCCCAAGGAGGAAAAGAAGCCAAAGAAGCCTGCTGCAAAGAAGAAGCCCGTCGCCAAACCAAGAAGCCCACCGCCAAGAAGGCAGCGAAGAAACCAGCGGCAAAGAAGGCCGCGAAGAAACCAGCGGCGAAAAAGCCAGCAGCAAAGAAAGCTGCAGCTAAGAAACCAGCAGCCAAGAAACCTGCAGCTAAAAAACCGGCGAAGAAACCCGCAGCCAAAAAGTCTCCTAAGAAAGCAGCGAAGAAACCGGCGGCGAAGAAGCCCGCCAAGAAACCAGCGAAGAAAGCTTAGGGAGTGAAGCGCTCCTTCACCAAACTAAACGGCTCCTTTAGGAGCCACCACATGAAATAAAAGAGCAATAATCAACAGAATACTCTAACAATAGAATAGTTTTTCTTTGCATTTCTAAAGCTATGAACTTGTTCTGGGAAAGCTTTTGGCTCGTCATGTCTTCTATTCCTTGCCCGTAAAATACTTATAGGTTAAAAATTATTCGATAGTCAATTTTATTTTCAAAGAGACTCGGAAACGAATATATTTTCTAAAGATTTGTCGCTGAAAGCTCGCTTTCAATATGACTGTTTGAGAACGACTCTTCTGATGTTGCGTGACTCATGATTTTCGGGCGCCTTTCACGCAATGCCGGTAGATCGATAAAGACACTCTGCCGGGTATTTACCGAGCTCCGGTTGCTATCCACTAGATAAATGGCTATCCAGTGGATAAATGTTAATAAAGCAACCCACGCGCGGGATGGAGTGATTTATCCGGTGGCCTCTTCCAGGCGTTCAGTTAGTCATGGCGCGGCTCAGAAAACAGCGTGCGAAAAAATAAAAAAAAGCCCGGCGATACGGAAGCTTCCTTTCGCCGCGCTTTTTTATTTTTGTCTCGCGCTGTTTTCTGCGCTGCGCCATGACTAACTGAACGCCTGGAAGAGGCTATAGAAGGTTTCACGGTCGCCGACGCCATCTTGGTTGTGGGGCAAACGGAGCAAAATTTACAGTGAACGTATGGGAAAAATCGTGATTTTGATGCTCGATAACTTGAAGAAGGTTGACATTCTACAATTTCTATGAATTACAAACTTACAATACTAGCTAAAAGAGGTAACCGATCAGATTTGAGAATTGTACTCTTACAAAGAACGCCGCAAATTTAAATTTTTATTTTTCATATATTTGTCTGTAAAATGGAGCCGCCGTTCGCGGGAAAATTTAGAAGCATTTGTATGAAAAACTAAAAGACGATTTCTCGCTTCTCAGCCAACCGATGCCCTTCCGATTTAAGGACGTTCGCGCGAAAATTTTCTAACATTGATTTTTTTCTAAAAATTTTACCATTGAAAGATGATGAGTTAGTGATGTCAGAAATGTAAAAAAAGGGGGGTCACCGACTTCGTTTCAGAGAGAACATGCCCAGAAGAACACCTAAATCTGAGTAAATCGGGCTTCAAAAGCGAAAAATACCAAAGTGGCTGAAAGTCCCAAAATATTGCAGTTAGAGCTTTGAAGGGAAGTGTTCTCTGCCAAATATGGTTTAAATGGACCTTTTAAGAGAATTTAGTCAACTGGTGAGGGTATTCAAAGAACAAGTTCGCATTTAGCGACCATAGTTTCACGCGCCTTGCAGCCGCAAGATGACAGAATTCCATGTCCCGTGGACAGAAATCTTCAATTTTTTTTAACTTCCCACATTGATTTTTTGTTCATTTTTGGACAATGTGGAGATAATTGCAAATTAAATCTGTTCCTGAAAAGAAAAGTAGGGGTCACCGAACGTTCAAGATCGTTAAAGCCAATCAAAGATTTAGCAATGGGCACCTGCCCTATCTTTGTTCATTTTACTACTTAGCGCGCGCGCGCGATGCATGACGTGGCATGTGAATTTCGTGCGCAGTAAGGATGCACAGTAACAATTGGCGCGAACGTCCTTAATCAGTTAACTCTTTTAGCTAATATCTTAAGTTTGCAATTCACAGAAATTTCAGAATATCAACCTTCCTCGAGTTATCGAGCATCAAAATCACGATTTCTCCCATACATTCACTGTAAATTTGCAGGTTGCCGCGTTTGCCCCACTTGCAAGATGACTAAAATTATTACTAAAATTACTAAAGTTATTAAGATTACTAAAATTATTATTGGTTTACTTAATTTATTTAATTTATTAATTGTATCATACTTGTATCTCACATAATTATTGATTTAGTTTAGCTTTAGATTTAGTTTAGGCAGGTCCACATCAGCTGTAAAGTTGCGAAAATTTTTAACCTGCGTTATCAAATAAAGTTATGTATGTATGTATGTATGTATGTATGTATGCATGCATGCATGCATGCATGCATGCATGCATGCATGCATGCATGTATGTATGTATGTATGACGTCGGTGACTGTGAAACCTTCTATTTATGCGGTGGCCGTGGATAGCGATACGTTTTAGTTTGCGCGCGCGCTCGATCGAAACGCGTCTGGAATCTCCCAATAGCAGTTTTTAAAGAGACTTATTTCCCTTGAAACGCTAAGGAAAATTCTTTACTGATTCTTGGAGAAAAAATTAAATTTTTAACTAAAACCCGTCAAATATAAAAGGTTGTAGCTTACATTCCCGGATCGCTTCTTTCGGGCCTCATTATTTCAAACTATCGATTCGCTTTCGTTGAGTGTTCAAAGTGCCGTCGTTTGACTGCAGATATAATATACGCAATCATGGTAAAAGCGTGCGCCATCAACGAAAATACGCCGGTAATTCCTTGGCAGTCGCCCCGAAACTAAACTGCGTACCTGGGTTTTCATATACAGTACCGACTAACTTATTCTCTGAAAAACCTTGATTTAGATGTTAAACTTCAATAAAATTAAGTAGTTTTGATCATAACAATACCTGTTCCGAAAGGTTTCTATCGACTTAACCCTGTGTCGCATCGCGTTTTAGATTTTTTTCTCTACGAGTACTCAGCACTAAGACAAGTTGCTATGTCTTTATAGATTTCTTTCATCAACTGTGATGGGAATACCATAATTTGTTGTAATATATAGATCAATTGATCATTGCTGTTTATTCATGTGGTGGCTCCTAAAGGAGCCGTTTGTTTTGTAAAGGACGGTGCAATCCACTTACGCTCGCTCTCCACGGATTCGGCGGGCTAGCTGAATGTCCTTGGGCATGATGGTGACGCGCTTGGCGTGGATGGCGCACAAGTTGGTGTCTTCAAACAGACCAACAAGGTAAGCCTCGCTAGCTTCTTGAAGAGCCATCACTGCGGAGCTCTGGAAACGCAGATCGGTCTTGAAATCTTGAGCGATTTCTCGCACAAGACGCTGGAAGGGCAGCTTTCGGATCAGCAGCTCGGTAGATTTCTGGTAACGACGGATTTCACGAAGAGCGACTGTACCAGGCCTGTAACGATGCGGTTTCTTGACTCCACCGGTGGCAGGAGCGCTCTTACGAGCTGCCTTTGTGGCGAGTTGTTTTCGTGGAGCTTTTCCACCAGTTGATTTACGAGCAGTTTGCTTTGTGCGAGCCATGTTCGATATCGAGAAATATCACTGATAAAATGAAATGAACGTTACAAACGGATTTATACATGGCGGGCTTGTTGCTGATTGGTTTGAAACCATGGAATTTGATTGGTTCAACATAAAATTACAAAATAATTTCACGGTTCTGTGACTGCATTTCGATCCGAAGAAACTTTCAAGCTCTTTGTTCTGCGATTTTCACAATTTTTTCGCTAAGATTTATAGGAAAATCATTTACATAGATTGGAAGTTCTACAGTTGTTTCCATACTAAGTTTTATTTAGGTTTTATCAACGGAAAACACTTGTTTTCCTTTTCAAAATGTTCTCGCACGTGTAGTGTGAAGGAAAAGCGCATTACCGGTGTTTTATGATA
>JAHPZR010050768.1:0-10000 GCA_019787425.1 Platygyra sinensis | reverse complement strand
CAGATCTTTTACAGACTTTTACAGACTTTTCAAGGCTTAGCTGCCTAGTTAAGGCATCGTGAAGGGATTTTTGTTGATTTTGATGAAAAAGTAGCTTCTAAAAAACATGCCCAATATAATTCAAGACTGCAGTGCTAAAACCATACCCTTGGCTTTAATAAGACCAAAACTTTTATTATCAGGTGATGACCCCAACCCATATATGACCAAAACGGCTGAAACACCACACCCTTTGGGGGCCCACATCCCTATAAAGCCCATGCAAGAGGGGGAGGAACAGAATAGGGAGGAGGGAGAAATGGCCCAAAAAAAGTTGGGAGGAGGGAGAAATAGGGGGAAAAAGTAGGGAGGAGGGAGAAAAAGAAACGTAACCGTTTAGGGACGAGGAAGAAATTGGCTCAAAAAGTAGAGAGGACGGAGAAATTGGCTCAGAAAGTAGGGAGAAGGGAGATTTACCCCCTGTTTCCCCCCCCCCCCCCCATGCAAGGGAGTATCTCCCCCACCTCCGTTGGGCCTGAAACATTGAAACGGAAAATGCAAGGTGAGGGTGTTATTCTTTTCAAAGAAAAAGTCCTACAATCATGATCCTTCAATCAAACATACGCTCTTCGCCAAGAGTGTTAGCCAGTTTTAGGACTGGAAGTTGACGTTTCTTCTTGTCTTTTGGAGCAAGCAAATAGAATGGTAACTGTAGAAAAAAAGTCATAAAATTTGTTTTTGTGGTGCTGTATTTTGTCCAAAGTACGATTTAGGAGCAGTTTTCAGAAAAAGTTCTCATAACCCTTCCCTCCCCACACTCCTCGTTTTCCAGCCACTTCCCGGTGATCTTTGCGAGTGTAGTTCGTCTCCGCCATTTTGGCACGTGTGCATGAAAAATGTCAGCAAATAAGTTTATCGTATTTTCAAAGGTTTGTTCTTTGTTTTAAAACGGCTTAAACCAGTGATATTTCTTGATCTGGGTCATAAGCCAACTTTCTTCACTTTTTTGCTTGTAGGAACCAGGAGGTGAAATGTGGAGACGACGTGTTTGTTGACAACCTCGAGGACCGTCCCTGGACGAAGGTAAGCACGCATGTATGGTCTTGTATTAAAATTATTTTGTGGTAATTACCTTACAGTATGATTAGATAAATATTTGACTAGGTAATAAAATAGGTCATAAACGTTGCATGTGTAACATCAGTCCTTATTCTGCTATTAAGATACACAGAAACTGTAAAACATGTAGCACACTGTCCCAATATTCGCTTGAGTTTTAGAAAATAATTTCTATTTACAAGACTAAAAGGTTAAAGGTAAAAACCGAACGTTTTCGACAGTAGGTCATCTGCAGGGTGTTCACAATGTTCTAAATGTTTGTATAAGCCATTCCATTTAATCTTCCTCCCCACCATCCCCCCTTGAGGAGCTTTCAATTTTACCCCCTCAGAAGAGTTAACTTTTTACTCTTCAAGAAATGAAGATCAAAGTTATGGGGGAAAAAATTGTCATTCCTTTTGATTCGATTCAGTCTCAATTATTGCCTCAGTTTTGGTTAATTTAACTCGATAATTTATGTAAAATATTCTCACACGGTGGATCTAAAAGATGTAGGTGGATTCATGACAACAACAACAACAACAACAACAACAACAACTGTATTTGTACTCAGCTAATAATCATTTGGTCAGCATATTGCACATTGTTTGCTAATTTTCAAGAGTGTTAGAAGAGTAACATCTTTACCAAGCAACACAAAATGGCGCACAAACTAACAACATCTTTGCTGGTCAATCAACTCTGATTTCACAATATAGTGACTCTCTGAGGGCACCCAGGAAAGGCATGCAAAAGATTGAACGAAGATCAAAATGTGGAATCAAAGAATTGTTGATCAAATTGAACAGTCATAATCACGACTGTAGCGGCAAGCGAACATCAAAGCCGAATAAAGTGCCAAGAAAATCGTGACCAGAGAAATACCACGCCAAACCAGGGGATACGTTACAGAGACATTTAATTAATCTCGTAAACTGTAAGCGAATTAAAAAAGGGGACTTGCATAAACAATTGTACTTGATTTAACACGTGGCAACATAACAGCGTAAATGAATCTAACAGAATAAAGGAACTACTAAAATGAACTAAGTGCCATGGCAAACACAAAGTATATATACAGAATCTAAAAACAAAGTCAAGACGAAAGAGCTTGCCCACAACGAGATAAAAGAAAACTACGACTAGAAATAACCGCTTGGTATGAGGGCGGCGACTACATTATCACACACTAAAGGCATAAGCTCGTAACAAAAGAAACGCTACTCTGCATAAATCGGGCAAACTTAAAAAGTGAAAACAAACGAAAACAACTTACATATCAGTCCCTTTACGCCAGTGGCTTGAATCCAAAAATTAACAAATCAACTTGCGATGAACAACCCGTGTGAAGGGCAAACAGTGAATAATGAATTAAAAGGTAAACGATACGATAACTAAAAATCTGCTGGAGAGAAAGACTATCCGAAGGAATCAAATGGCACAATGGGATAACTGTAATGTAAACGTCACGCAAATCTAAAGTCACACATTTACAACGATTAATTTAAAATTTGATTTTTAAGATAACACACACCCCACTTCAGTTTATCAAAGGTGCCGACACAGAAGCCCCCTCAGAAATGGCCTTTATGAATGCATGTTGGAGTTTAGAGAGCACAAGATCTAGGAAAAGGTCAGAGTTACCAAGAGCAATATACCTTTTCATGGTTTCTGACGCCATCTTGCTTGGGAGGCAAACACGGCAAAAATTACAGTAGATGTATAATGAAATAGAGAATCTAATCTTGCTACCATTTGCGTGCAACCGTGAAGCGTGAACATTTTTTCGTGCAGGTTTACTTTTCAAACGAGACAGTTTCCCAGACAACTGTAACCACTCCGATAATTCACACATGGAAGCGAACCAGTTTAAGCAAAGCAGTGTTTCTGGATATTTCTTTCATATCACTGCGGCAATAACTTTTTACAAAATTTCAAACATATGATTGTATTCTATAACTATTAAACTTTCAGAAAATGTATAGGTTGATGGGGTTTTCTTTCAAAGCGCCAGCGTAAGAGCGTGATTTCCAAACACTGTCAATCCACCTACCATGATACCTTAAAACTTGTTAACCTGTCGGTGGAAGTATGAAAAGTTGAAGCAGATCGAAGGGTCATGGAATAACTGGGACATTTTCACGGGACTAGATCCCAGGCTTTTGCATATGCCAAAATGGTGTCCGTGCCAAAGAAACCGAGGCAGACATTGCTGAGCACATGTTTTAAAGGACAACATGAACGTAAAACATTGAATGTATTTTTTTGAATCAGCATTTGAAGATTTATCATTTCACTCTTTTCTAAAAGCCAGTGATTGAGATTTTGAGGAAAAGAATGGTTTTAATAAACATAACATAGTCTTAATTTTGATTGTTCTTAAAGCCCAAATACTGTCTAGAAAGCGTTGAAAATTGAATTTCGAAGCATCTAATTTCAAAATTTTCTGGGGGAGCATGCCCCTAGACCGCCCTAGAAAGCTTGCGCCTTTGGTGCTCAAAAAGTAGGCTCCCGCCTACTTTCTCATTAGGGGCGTCTACTTCAAAACTTATTGACAGTACTGGGGCATTTATTAGACAGGGGGTATTTGTTAGGGAGGGGCGTTTAATACAAACTTGTCAGCTTAGGGGGGCGATAATAAGATAGGAGGGGTTCATTAGAGAGAGGGTGTTTATTAGATCATTTATGGTAAACAAACAAGGACAAACAATCAAGGTTTTCAGACACCAACATAGAAGTTGTTGCCATCTTTTACATTTATCAAGTCTAAAGAAAGCAAAATTTCATTTGTCACGAGTACCTTCATTTTCGTTTGAATTTACAACATCTTTAACTTAAAATGCTCTTTTGATCCAATTTTTCAAGATTATCACTTCAAAACACGCCATAAGGTTGAAATTCCTTTGCTATTGAAACAAAATGAATGAGTGCTTAGTAGCCAAGCTTTAAATGTGGAGAGGAGTCTGGGCATCATAACACAGAAAAGATGTTTGGAACTCGCAGTAGATGAAAAAGTCCATGACAATAGAACAGGAGCTTGATAACGCAGTTGGCAAATTTGTCGTGAAGGTGGCCAAAAACAATGAATCAGTCGGCCATTTACCCCCTGTTGGAAAGATATGCAAGGAAGTGATTGGCTGTAGACGCCACTGCAAACAGCTTTGCGGGGGAATGGAGATTCCTTTATTTTGGTGTTTTATTTGTTTGATTAAAGTGAAAATTAATCTCTTGAAAAAACTCTTGGAGAGCAAACTTCGCTGATGAACACTTGAAGACCCAAAAGGCTCCTTTAGGAGCCACCACTCAAGAAAAAGTCAATATGCTCTCAGTTTCCTTTATCGTTCTTTCTGGACATGTTAAGAAGTCTTGGGCATATTAATTATATTTCTGAAAACCCCAAACACAAATTATGTCCGTTGATAAGCCGCACCCTTGATTTCTGGCTTCGATTTTGTCAGACGTTTACGGTAGTAGGGTCATACATTTCATACATTAGTTTGCAAAACCAAGTCACAGTTAACATTCAAGAAAATTAAGAGACATTTATATTAAAATCAAGAGCGTAATTAATTGCCTGTCAACAAATCTATGTTATTCAAATTTGACCAAATAAACCTTCTGTTGGATATCTTTTTCTTGTAATATTCAGAATGTCAATCACTCTCATTTTATCGGGCCTCAAGCTTTCAACTTTTCTTGGTCCAAATTTAAGTTTTTATAAGAAGGCAGCAACTGGCAACTGAATTTTTTTTTCAGTCACCAGATGGCAAAAATATGGTGGCCAAAAAGTATCAATAAAATTTTTCCACTTCAGGATGCTAAAAGTTAGTCAGCTAATGGTGACCAGCCTCAAAATTCTGGTCACCAACACTCAATTTTCAATCACATTGGCAACCAGCTGGTGGCAATTTCAGACCCTTCTTTTCCCATACATTTGCCTAATTTTTTACTGTGTTTACCCCCAAGCAAGATGGCATCAGAAACAAAGTGCTCTCCAAACTCCCAAGTGCTCCAATAATGCAATGGAGCCATGCTAGGTGTGATGCAATAGCGACAGAGATTGCAATTAAATTTGGCAAATTTAAAAGAGAGAAGAGATAAATTTGGAATAAGCAAGAAACGACTGAAATGTTGAAGAGATGTTGTCTTGATGGCAACTAAATGATATTTGTCTTGTTTTCCAGGTGAGATTTTAACAGCAAACTAAGTGCCAAAGTGGTTCATGGCTTCTACAGTCAGCATGTAGAAGTTATCCAGGTAAGCAAACTGATCAACAATTCTAGACAAACTACTACTCGACATAAAATTTTCTACAGGTTTAAGCTGTTGTGATTTTTGTGATGTTTGCTTTTTTTTGCATGATGTTTGTTGCCAATACTTTAACTCAACAACATTTGTATTTGTTTAGCCATAATTTATTCTACAAGAGTCCAGACAGTTGTTTACATAGCCAAAGATTCTCTACACCAAAAATAACCATGTGCTCAAAATACGGGTTCCCAATTTTTTTCTACTTAGTACTTCATGTAATGCGGTGGTAACAATGTTTAAAAAACTGCTTCAAAAGTCTGCTGCTGCAAACCTTTGTGACCTCTCATGCGGAAACAGACTAACAGATATCTTTTTAATTAGATGCAAAGCTAGCTAACAGCTATTGAATGGATGAGAAACAGATGTTTCAGCCAGTTAAAACTGTTTCAAATACCATTTAAACGGCCATGGAAAAATTTTGAATGGATGCTTAACATTCAAATGATTGGCTAACGAAAAATTTCATAACAGATAAAGCCAGCCTGTAATGAAAAATTGTGGACAGATGATGCCAGGTGTTCGAACGGTTAGCAAAAAATTTTGAACAGATGATGTTTTGTGTAAATAGATAGCAGCTGTTCAAACAGCTGGCAGCTATTTTTCTGAGCAGTTAACATTAGCCATTATATAAGGGCGTATAGAAAACCCAGAAATCCCAAACCAGATCCGGAACCGGAACCGGAAAAATAAATAAATGCTTTAAGTTGGGAACTGTGATTGACATCAATGCTCCTCCTCCCTTCTCTGCATTCCTGGCAAGATGGATGATAATACGCGGAGCCCTTTTAAGAAAAGTTACGAGTAGAAAAAAACATTGTTAGTTATCATTCTTTTCAGTTAAGCTGAACAGCCATAACACTACTAAAAAATGACCGGAAAAAATTCAGGCTTTGAACGGTATTCGAACCCAAGGCCCTTGCATTACCTGTGCAATGCTCTACCAACGGAGCTATCAAAGCCACATGAGAGCGGTCCTGTCTGGGTTTGGCCCTTTATGTTTGTAGGTCACGACAGACCACTGGGGAATTGACCGGGGAGTTTGTTATGGGTGTCACTACACAGAGTGACGAAGTAACAAGTAACGAAGTAACCACAAACTGAGTAACAGGGAAAAATTTCGAAGGGTCAAAAATTCTCAAATCTTTTAAAAATTTGTTGGATCGATTATAATTGTCATTTTTTTAGTATCGATATATAAATGGAACTACAAAACCAATTCACAAACCAAGCTTGACGGCCCATAAGCTCAGAACTAAAAGTTAAATAAAACATTGTGTCTAGATACCCGGCAGCCGGGGAGTGTTTTTAAGATGATACTACAGTACATACCCAGCAGTCTAAAATTATTCTAGAATTTCCATGGAAAAACACATCAAATCTTTCTTAAAACTGTAGATATAATTTTATAATTTATAATTTTGGCTTTGTGGTAGAGGAAATTTTCGAGTTTGGGCATACTAGAAAATCTTGATGTTTCGACATTTTGAAAAAATTCGTACTCTGACTCTGTTGTCAGCCATCTACAAATATTGAAGTTGGACCCTGTAAGAGTATTCGATATTTGTACAGAAATGCGAAGCGATTCTAAATGATGTTTTGTTTTTGTTGTCCACGAATTCTCTTAACTTCGGCATACTATATTAAAAAACCTCGACTCATGGGCATGGTTGTTCAAAAAACTCACCTGCAAGTCAAAACTTCACGAATAGTCAATAATTCAACATCCACTAAAACAATCATTGAAACCTCCCGAGAGTGTTTCAGCATTTCCATCTATGGTCGGAAACATCAAGCAAGTTTTTAAAATGTTAACGTTTTGATTTTGCACAAATTGTACGAACTTTGTGTGACTCAGGGATATGATTTTTCAAAAACTATATACCTGGCAGCCAGAAATTTTTAACACCTGCTCACATTTCAACCAATTTCACGGTGGTTTGTCTTGATCTACAAACAAAAGCAAATATGTTTTATATAATAAGAGCATCATCCTAAACTCAGTTTAACTGAAAAAAATGATAACTACTATGTTCTTTGTACTCATACCTTTTCTTGAAAGGGCTCCGCGTATCATCATCCATCTTGCGATGAGTGTAGAGAGGGGAGGAGGAGTATTGATGCGAATCACACTTCCCAACTTGAAGCATTCATTTATTTGTGTGGTTCCGGTTCCGGTTCTGGATCCTGTTCTGGATTCCGGATTCCAGATTTCCGTGTTTTCCATACGCCCTTATATAATAACCCAAGTTATTCTCACATTTTGATTGGTTCTCGCCTATGATCTATTTGAGGACAGATGCATGATTGACGTCATCATTAAAAATTTTTTCCCTCTGCTGTTTGAAAATGGCAGAAAGTTTTGAGAATTAAGATAATATTTTACATGACTGTGCAAAAGATAAGATACAAAAAAGTATTGCCAAAGCATTAAACAGGTTTGAGAAGCATGGAATCTATTTGTTAATTGGAACCACGATAGTTTCTTTCAAATGGATAACATCAGCCATACAAATGGCTGCATTTTTTTCAAATGGATAACCTATTTTTTCGAACAGATAGCCTCAGTCATTCAAATGGATTGATATTTTTTTTCAAACAGATAACCTCAGCCACTCGAACGGTTTAAGACTTTTTGAATGGTTCACATTAGCCACTGGAATCACCATAGTTTTGTTGAAACAGATACCATCAGCTGTTTGAACAGCTACATATTTTCAAATGAATAACCTCAGTCAGCTGTTCAAATGAATGGCTATTTTTTTCGAAGGGATAGCCTTAGCAGTTCAAACGATGAACATTTCAGATAACCTCAGCCATTCAAATGGATGACTATTTTTTTCAAATGGATAACCATAGCCATTCGAATGGGTGAAGATTTTTTTCAAAAGGATAGCTGTTTGAACGGCATCTCATTGATCATGAGAAGATGAGAAACAGATGACAAATGGCAAACAAAAGGTTTTTAGTGGTTCGAACGGATACCCATTAGTGTATGTTTTCATTTGAGAAGTCTCATTTTTCCAGCAGACTCCCGCTTCTGAAAGAGATCTAATTCATATATTTCACCAGTTGTAAACAATTGAAGGTACTAGTGGAAAACCCTCCTAATTTTCTCAAGGGTATTTAAGGTGGCTCAAAACAGGCTTCAGCAGTTAGATTTTGATGGTTCATTATTAATAGCCACTCTTTTTCACTTGATGCTACAATTGAAGGCTTCGGTGGAAAAAGGGCGTTAGGTTTTTTACTGAAAAGTGAACTTTGTCAAAAACGCTCCAAATTTCGCATACAGTTTTGTTTCCGTGTGTCAAACAATGTTCTGCATGTTTTTCCCTGAAGTTTGCTTCCTTTTTGAGATATTACGTATGCAAAAAACCACATTTTTCCAAGGGCATCCCTCTGGGGACCTTTTGTTGAATGAAAAACAAAAGAAACCTTTTGTTTCACTTAGTGATGAAGTCGCTATAATACCTTAATCTCTTACTACTGCTTCGTTAGCACAAGCGGATGAGGCGCTGAATGGGCCAGATTCGAATTTGTCGCTCAATTTTTTTTTCGTTCTGTTCCTTTTCTTTTTTCAAAAATCAAGATATCTATTTAAAAACAAGACGTTTTATAGCCGTTTCCGTGGGATGCGTTGGTCTGTATGTGACCCTATTTGCAAAAACCCAGCATAAGAGATAAGTCAAAAATGCATTGAATGTTTTTCAACCCCCGTTGGAAACGCTTTCCAACGCGCTGTTATTATTTTGGAATGCGTTGGCAATGTGTTTCCTAATGTGTTGGCAACGTTTGACAACGCGTTGAACTCATTGCAAACTTCAGATCGTTTTCATTGTCACGCAATAAAAAATAAATCGAAAACCATCCAGTGCAAAACGTTAAGAAAGTCTTATGTCATAGAAGATAAAATTAATAAGATAAACCCATTGATATATGAAAGTAATGTAACACGAGCGTGGGACCTAGAAAAAATCTGAGTCCCGATAGGATTTGAACCCATGACCTTCCGAACACCGGGCGGACGCTCTATCCACTGAGCTACGAGAACTCATGGAGAGCCAGGTCATTTAACTGAGTTCTTATATGACATGCGTCTCCTGCCTCCTGCAGGATTCAGCAATGAATATGTGATAAATATTAATAGTGATAAATGAATGATGGTGAAATTGCAGCTCGGTAAATATATATATGAAAGTAGTGTAACACGAGCGTGGGACCTAGAAAAAATCTGAGTCCCGATAGGATTTGAACCCATGACCTTCCGAACACCGGGCGGACGCTCTATCCACTGAGCTACGAGAACTCATGGAGAGCCAGGTCATTTAACTGAGTTCTTATATGACATGCGTCTCCTGCCTCCTGCAGGATTCAGCAATGAATATGTGATAAATATTAATAGTGATAAATGAATGATGGTGAAATTGCAGCTCGGTAAATATATATATGAAAGTAATGTAACACGAGCGTGGGACCTAGAAAAATCTGAGTCCCGATAGGATTTGAACCCATGACCTTCCGAACACCGGGCGGACGCTCTATCCACTGAGCTACGAGAACTCATGGAGAGCCAGGTCATTTAACTGAGTTCTTATATGAGAACATATAACTTACT
>JAHPZR010050767.1:0-31986 GCA_019787425.1 Platygyra sinensis | reverse complement strand
CAAGGGACTGACGCTGGAAGGCTTCACTACTTTTATGGATTGTTGTTTAAGAACAAGGGCTAACAGTGAGGTTAGGAATGAGGTGAATTATCTTGGAGGCATTGATTGAATGTCCGTAAGGAGGATGAACTTTGTTGAACTCCACTCATCGCGATGGTTATCGTGTAGGATTCTGAATACGCCAGCACTAATATTTGAATGTAATTACAGAAGGTGAGCTAAACATGACTTTTCTACCATAGTTAAGTCCAAATACCGAGGAAATCAAATTCAAGAGGACTTTTTCAGGTTCCTTTTGATTATCTGGTCACAGGCACTTGCCTATTGTTTTCGTTTTCTAGCAGGTTAGTGTTGTGATTATCACGATTTTGAGAGCGTTAGTACCCAACGCTGATGTAGAGCCCGAAAAAAATTTTTATACCAGGTTTTACACTGACATTTTGTCTTTCGAAACGTCAGAATCTTAGGTGTTTTGGTGTTTTACCGGGTAGCGAATTTGCCGATTGAAAAAGTGTGCATAATTGAGAATTTTTAGGAAGTGAATTTTAGTGATTTTAAGCGGCTCGTCGTCGCCTTGAAAATTAACCAACAGAAGTATGATTGGCCTCAAAAGACTTGTAAACTCCTCAAAAATAAATTTCCCGGCTCAAACTGGAGTATTATTTTGATGGGGATTAAACAGAGCGAAGTTTATGATAAGGTATTAGTCACTGAATTTTGCGTGTTTTTGACCAGACGTGGGACCGCAACGGATTTTTGATTTTTTAGCGGATTTAAAAAAATATTTCAAGAAAAAAATCACACCACGTTTCTAGGCTTACCATAGGCTATCTCTGGGAAGAATATGAAAAATTTTGATTTTTCATCATGTGCCACGACTGGCTCGGTCCTAGTGGACATTCCCTCTTAAGGTAATTCCCCTGAAATAAAACTGACAATAGATTTTCGTTCAAACTTTGCCCACTGAATATTTATCATATGAAAACTTCAATTTTGAAATATAAAAGGGGGGTGCTCATAGTCATTAAGGAGCACTGGGACAATGAAAATGACCTATTTTGGTATTATTTAATGCTTATTACAAGAACGCATTCCCAGTAATATTTGTAAATTTTTGTGACCGAGACTCATGAGAACACGCATTAAACTGGAGTCAATGCATTGTATCGGACACAAATAAACTTTTTAAATTTGTTTTAGACAGAAAGCTGAATTCTTGATTAAAATTTCAACCAAATTTCTTGACATGGTTACCATAGGGCAAAGTAGAAAAGACCACAGTTTACTTGCTATTTTCGTTATTAATTCAATTTTTAGCAATAGGAATCAAATCAGTCTTTCCTCAAGCAAAGTTTATGATAAGTTGATTACAATGACTGAAAAAAAAGTTGGGGTGCCCGTGCTCGTTGGTGAGCTATAGCCATTTTTCAACTGACAGCGCTCAATATCAAGGCAAATCCGCCATGTTTTCAATGTGCGCGTGCACGCGGGCGCGCTAAATGACGCCATAAATTATGAGCAGAAAAGATGCGCAGTGCAATTGTGAGGAATAACCTTAAAGCTCTCCGCCCTCCCGCAAAACCTTGCAATGGATGATCAATATGACAATAAATTTATTGAGCTTTTTAATATTTGAGTAATTTATTTACACACTTATGATTTATTTAGAGTAATTCATGAGATGAAAACCTCCCTACACACGCAACATATTACAAATTTTGACTTAGCCTATGTTAATCAGGTATTGTAGAAAATCAGTGTATCAACATCTCACATAAAATGGGACTACAGAAGTGAGCTAAATGCACTGATGGGGTCAAAACAGTCAATAACTAGGATCGGCAATATCTCTTGATTCCATGGGTTATTTTCTGAGAGAAATGTCAGATTGCTTACCTCGATTGTACCCTAGCCTGTGTAGCTAGGCGGTTTTTAAGCAATTTGAGCACGCTAAGAAAGCTGCGAAGCCGTGATGAGCCAAGCCTCCCACGCAGACGTTCTTAACGCGTGACAAGCCTAATAACGTGTGCGTAGGAGGCTACGATGAGCCTGGGAGAGAGAGAACGCTTCATCGCTCGTTTCCCTGCCTTTCCCGATAGGTGCGCTCGCGCTCAAATTGTGTTAGTATATTGCTTAAACCGCCAAGCTACACAGGATAATTTTCCCCATGAGATCGGTTATCGTTACCTGCCTTTCTCCCAAGGGTCTCTGTGCCCTGGGTCCAAGATGGTATCTTGTGTTGGGTCCAAGCGCCTAAAAAGGTAAAGTCTGCATACGAGCCAAGTGGCCCATCAGGCCGGAGCTTATCCCGGTTTCCTTAGCATGCTAGTCCATCGCAGGGTTACCCCCAGCATTAAATTCGCCGGTACCCATTTATACACCTGGGTGGAGAGGGGCACTGTGAGAGTAAAGTGTCTTGCCCGAGAACACAACACAATGTCCCCGGCCAGGACTCGAACCCGGACCGCTCGATCCGGAGACGAGCGCACTAACCATGAGGCCACCGCGCCTCCCAAGTTTTGGTTTTATGTTCCTGATGAACAGCATCTCGTAGACTAAATAGTCAAACTTTGTGCGCATTTCTTTGGGACTGTAAACTGGTCTTGTAGATTAGTCGGTTGCAGCCTGTGTGAATGAAACAACGCCAGCGCAAGGCCGTGCGATTCGATCAGTTACTATGAATCACCAAAGAACCGGGCAGAACCCGCATTGCTCTTTAATCTAATAAATACATCCCTTCCAGAAGTCGGGACTTTTCGCATGTATTAGCTCTAGAATTACTACGGTTATCCAAAACTTAACACGCAATCGGATTCTGTTCGCGCCAAACTTTTTACATAACATTTGAATACTTAAATACCTTTTTCAATTCCTTACATATTTTCACACTACTACAACTATACATACAATCAATTCTATCATGTAATTCGAACTCGATAATGATGACATGGAGTCATCGAAACATCGTTCTATTTATTTTATAACACTCGTGTTTATCCTAAAGTGTTTTTACGAAACCTTTTATCATCAGAAAGCTAAGTGGAGCTTATTAACTGAACACAAGGTACGTTTATAATCTAAAGTGTAGTATAGCACCAAGTGTTAGTTGTAAACAAAAATATGTGGAAGCAAACACAAAGACACGTCGTCAAATCACTCTTTTAATTTCTGCTTGTGGATGACTCTTAACAGAAAAATAAAAACAACGCCGGCATAATTAGGGTGTAACACATGAGCTACTTTGCTGTTTTTCTTCAACCCCGAGAGTACGGACAAATCTACGAGGAATACAGAAAATGAAAAGTAGTTACCAAAACTGCTATAAGCAAACGCCTTTACAAGAACAGATTTCTATACATATAGAAATACGTTACAGGGCCGGGTTGTTCAAAGCCCGATTAAGCTAACCCAGGGTTAGCGAGAATCTTGATTTCAGTTTTGTAACTTTTTGGTTAGGTAATCTGTTAATATTGTTTGCCCTTCAGTTTTGAGCTGTAGTGATCTCAAACTACACAAAACGTTTTTTTTTAAAACGTTTTTCTAACGTGAAAAAATAATGCTTCAGATAACGTTTAACTCTGGGTTAACGTTAACCGGCTTTCGAACAACCCGGCCCAGGGCTCTAATAACTGAACAAGCGCGTTCTCTTCTATGCCCTGACTTGAAAACTCAAGAATTCCCTATCAAAATAAAGTTTACACTTCCAGTAGAGGGCACGACAACATCACTGCGAGTACAAGAGTGTGTTTTTCCCAGGGTATATAGCTAGGAGATACGAACGTGATTGTATCAAAGGCTGTTGAAATAAAACTATAAATTTTCTCTATTGTGAACCTCTGAATAACTCTCGTCCCCAAGAGCGGGCAAAAACTTTCTTTCAAAGGTGTTCTGATTTTTTTTTTTGGCTACTTACGAGAGTGCACAAATTAGTTCTCTAACTATCCAAAGTGTTAGTTTGTCTCGCATCATCAGTGCTAATTTCGAACGAATAGTTTACAGTCTGAGGATATCACGCTCGTATATATTCCTACTAAATTTCTTTTGCTTACCATGGAGGCGTCAGGTTCGTTACACGATATACGGCATTGGCTTTTTTCTTGCCGACTCCTTTAAAACATTGCTTGGAACGCCCATTTTTTGCATACGTTTTGCCTGCGTCAGGTCCACTCCAACACTGCCCGTAATACTGGAGCGCGAAATACTCATACCTATGGACACAACCAAAAAACTGTAATTAACTGTAATTCTTTACAGCGAAAGACCACAAAGGAAAACAAAAAGAAAAACCAAAGCATTAAACCCTTGCCGACTTACACTGATGTATAATGCAGAACCTAGATTTTTTTCAGATTAGTAAAATCAATCGGATAGCCTTGTTTTAGCACCATGTAAATAAAAAAGATCTGTCTCTGGTAATTTCTATAAACGAATCTCGCTTGGAGAACCGTAGGCCATTTTGTGAAAATTAAAAATAGGTTCCCAATGTATTCATATCGCTACATGTAGCAAGGTGAGCAGTACTTTCTCATGATCGCCTTTCTTTGTATAGTCATTTTAGATTAAGGTTCTTACAATTTTTTTTTAATGAAACTGACCCTTGTGCTTTGGCCTTGTCGCACATGCCTGAATTGTGTTTGTTGAGATTTTTTCAGCCGGGCAATGCTTGTTTTCTCAAGTTACGATCATAATCGGCAATGGACGAGGCTTTTTGCCTCCGTCCTTGAAACATCCAAGGGATAAGTACGTCGCTGATTGAGCTGTGAAGAGAAAAGTATCTTAGCTATCAATTCATACATACTAACAAGGATGGCTTACGTAGCCAGCTTAGTGTTTCCCATGTTTTTAGGGCGCACAAAACCTGAAGGAGACCACAAAATAGCGAAAAAAATTGCACAAGCAAAATACGGAAACTTCAAATTCCACGGAAACACTTGTTGCGGAGGCAACAACTAGGAATTTACAGGCAGCGGCAAAATGATCATTGCGTTGAATCCAAAAACCGCTTTCTTTTAGGCCACATATAGTAATACTTTGTATCCTGCCTGGGACAAAAAGAACTGTGTGTAATTATTAGATAACTATTATTCCAAATACCAGGGCAAACAGACAAAGTGCTGGGTGATAAGCCCTCATTGCATTGAATATCTACAAGCAACTCATCTAGGATCTCCAAGGCACTCAATCCTATTGGAAAGCACTAAAACTAAAGGCCTCTTACTTCATCTGCTTAGCATGCAACAATTTGCTTTTCTCACTGATTATCAGCTATTCAGATTTTGAAGAAATATCGTTTGCACAGAACATATGAGCATAAGTAACAAAAGCATTAGCAGAGGCCTCACAAGGGTACCTAGTACCAAGTACCTAGCATCATATTGAGATTGAGCATAAGTCTAAGATAGCACTTGAGTATTTTAATCTTGAAATTTCTTTAAAAAATGTGCTTGATCATTTGTACACACTTATACTTAGAACCTGCTGTGCAAGTGAAATTAATCTTAGATACGTACTGTTTTGTTTACCCTTGCAGAGGTCCAAAGAAATTATTTTGAACTCGTATGTATTAGACAATGCTAAAGTTTCATTGATTAATATGTACGAGAAAAAACAGCTAACAGGCTAACCGCGCGATTACAGGCTTGCAGTAGTTGGACCTGCGATTAAAAGAATTGAAATCATCAACAAGAAGGAAATGGTACAAGAACGTAAGGTCATTCCACTAAAAATAGAACCTAACGGCTGAGATTTTTCTCAACTTTGCCAATTGATTGTTTATATTATAGGAACTTAAATTTGGAAATAAAAATGAGGGGTCCCCATGTTCGTTTAGGAGCAAACAGCACCTCGTTTATACCATATAAATCCTTATAAAAGCACCACGATTGCTTGCTAAATTCACGTTTTCCGAGGATTGTTTTTTTTCTCAAACTGAGAATTGGTCCATATTTATTTTACATAGAGAAATTTACTACTCAATTCAAAACGACAGAAAAAAATGATAGGTCACCGTAGTCGTTTTCGAGAAAAATGACGATTTACCTCTTCGGCGAGGTCCAGTCGTAAAGAAAAAGCCGCCATTTTCTAATGCGCGCGCGCTAATCACGCGTACAACTATGCGCAGTAGGGATGCGCAATGCAATACTGGGGAATGACCTTAAGAGAAGCAGAAATTGAATTCCCAATGACGTTCCTGAGACACATGGCCGTTCAAATTTTGAAACCTTTAATTGAAGGACAAATGAAGAAACAAAAATAGAATTTTAGAATCATGAAAACTGAAGGGAAGCGAAGGCCTTACAAATGTGAGTCAATAGTGCAAAACATCTGAGGGCTACAGTTTGAAAACTAATGCAAAATTGCAATAACAAGAGAATGATGCAAATTTGGTAAGATACAGTAAGTTCAAAGAAACAAAGGTAACCTTAGAAAGGTTTGTAGCTGTTCGCTTGATATCCTGCCAATAGTCAGCAAACTACTTTTCACGTCACAGTTAAGGACGTTCGCGCTAATTCACCGTAAGAAAAAAAAATGGCGGCTGCACATTTTGCTACAATACCTTGCGAACCAAACTAAGCCCACTGGACATATAGAACGATATGGTTTCACAGCAGTCGTTCCTACATTAACAGCATTGCACTTGTCGAGTCTGAATGACTTACAATTTTTCTTTGTTTTTTTATACGCAATTTAAGAATTTTCGTGCGCAATGCATTATAGGTTAATGTACCAGTCGCCATCTTTTTCCTTATTGCGGATTGTTTCTGCGCGTCCTTACTGCGCACGCAAATTCAAATGCCACGTCATGCATGAGCGCGCGCACTAGGTAAGTCATAAAATAAACAAATGATGGGCAGATGGCCATTGCTAGAGCTTTGCCTGGATTTATAGATCTTGGACGTACGGTGACCCCAATTTTTCTTTCGATGGATCATTTTCTCTACTGATTTTCTACGCTTAGGGAAAAAATGAAGAAAATCTATCGACTAGAAGTTTGAATTTTTGGCAAAATGCACCATCGAATTCCGTTCTTATTAGCTCTTCGTGCATCTGTGCGGCGGTTTCAAATGCCTCTTAAAGGGTTAAATTTTGTGAAAACGTTAGTAACATTTGAAAATTATTTACACAACAGACCCACTTCTACAAAATATGACAAGATCGGTTGCCTCCGTTGACTCACCTTCGAAAGTTTTCACTATAAACCCCTGTGGACCGTGCTCACTTGCATGGGACAATTTTTCGAAATCAGTATGGTTACCACACGCTTTGTCTCTCAAACGAAGACGGTGACTCCCAATTTTTTTCTTGAATCCGGAACTCCGAGTCGCGAATTTGTCTCTTTTGATTTTATTACATTCAACATGATAGTTTCAATGACTTAGGCAATACTTTTGCTGATGCTCATCTGCTTACAGATTCTAATATAAAATGGTGAAAGTCACCAGTTTTTGTTTTGAACCCGCGCCAGATCGAGGCACCGTGGCCGAATGGTTAGCGCGCAGGACTTGACATCATGTGGTCGCGTGTTCACATCCCGCTCTGACCACTCAGCTGGAGCTGTTTCTTGGAAGACCCAGTTCAACTCCTCGAACATGTTTGTAAATTGCCAACTGGTTTGCCTCCCGCCAGCCATGCACCTTGAAACCGTAAAAAAGTTTGTGTGCCAGCCACTTGTTCTATTTATGAGTTGGGAGGGATAAAGAACACTTGATTACTGCCCCTACCCCCCCCCCCTCCCGGGATACGATGAGTTTTGCTTCCCCTAGACCCTAGACTAGACTAGACTAGACTAGACTAGACTAGATTAGAAACTTTATTTAAAATGACCCTCGAGGTCATTTTAGAGAACACAGTATTAAACTAATGAAACAGAGGTTTTTAGCATTCCATATCACAAGTTTTGCATTGCGCCAAGTTAGATGAAGAATAGATATCAAATCACTCCAAACTCAAGAAAAACACCCCTTATTACGCTCCTTACCACCTGTTGTTGGAGCTTCTATCCTGTTTTCAGGTTCAGAGATTGGACCTACCATTGAAATAAATCAAATCATCGTCAGTCTGGGGACATCGGGGAACACGAACAAATTAAACTACAGCGGCGGTCGGAATTAGGTCCTGTTGGATTACATCAAGGTACTATTTGAGCATGGTGTTTACTTTTGGAACTTTGAATCTGAAGACTTTAGCATTCCTTATCAACAAGCTTTGCTTCGCGCCACGTTAGATGTAGAATAGATATCAGATGACGTTCCTTACCTTCTGTGGTTGGGGCCTCTATACTGTTTTCAGGTTCAGAGGTTGGACCTGCCATTAAACGAAATCAAATCATCAACAAGCTGGAGACATCGGGGAAAACGAAGTTGAACCACAGCGGTGGTCAGAATTAGGTCCTATTGGTCAAAGGTATCATTTGAGCATAGTTTCAATTTACAGACTCTCGAGCTCGGGACTGATACATATAGAGATAATGACAGGAAATGATAGAAGAGTTTTAGGTACAATGTCAATTTTTTTTTGCATTCATGATTCCAGTCGACTCGAGCAAAAAGCTAAAACGCTGTTGTCTATGCTAATTGAAGTGTTACTGCTGGGCTTCACGTTTCCCAGCTGGGTTCCCTGCGCAGGCATTCTAATTGAAGCATGCGCACAAGGGGACTTCCCAGTGTAGACCACGAGAGCCACCGAGTTTTTACCTGAATTGCATAGTTGGTGCTGAATTCCGAGTTTACAGAGGTTAATCAGTTTTTAACGCTTGTACGGCACTTAAGTTGTCTTTTACGAAGGTCCATCGGTGTAATTTGAATTGCGAGTTTGTCTGACGGCGCCTCGTGTCAAAGTGGACGTTGAATTTATGGCTAGTCTACACTAACATTTACATGAAGAAACTCAAGATTTATTGTCTGTCGAGATTTATTGGCAGAACAGATGATTTCATTCAGCAAGAACGATCCTCTTTTCCTTTGACCACGGTGTAGCTATTTGTTGAACATGTTTCGTATGATTCTCTTTGCTTGTATTTCCCGTTTCGCTAATTAACTGAAGATTTTTTCCAGCGAACACCTGCTTAGGTTATGAAACAATGTGAGGACGAATTTACTAAACCAGAATTAGTGGACTTAGAACCGTGAGATATCAAATCAACTTCAACTCGAGAAGTTACGCGGGGACAGTGGGCCAAGGTACTAGTTGAGCCTTTTAAAAATCAGCGAAGCAATCCAGTGTTCAGCCAAAACTATTCAATCCACGAAAATATGTACTTTGCTCTTTTTTGACAATAAAAATCGATGGTACGTGCAGACATTTTTAACTGGAAATCTTACCACACTGTGTTCTGTCCTCGACTATATCATCCGGGCATGTTTGTGGCAGGGACGGGCATTCGCCGACATACATTCGATAAGTGAACGATAGGGAATATGTCTTTCTTCGTGTCTGCTGCTGACCACACTGATTTTCTCTCAGCTCTTCAGGTTCCCACTCTGACCACACGCCAAGAGAGCATTCGGCAAATTTACAGCTACCTGCCATTTTACAATACAGACAAAAATGCGCTGTCAAGTAAACTTAAAACTTTTTTTAAAGCATAATTCTAGATACTGCGCAGTTTAGTTGGATGGCGATCGTCCTGCTCGTCTCTTACTTATTCTATGAGCGCGCTTTGGATATGAGATTATAGATGGCCAACGAGGATCAACGAAGCGCGTAGCGCGGAGTGGCTATAATCATCTTATATCCAGCAAGTGCGAGTGGAATATTAGCTTTGTTAAAAGCACCATTAAAATATAGAAAATTTAACTTAATGAAAAAGGAAAACGCCCCCCAAAATGACGAGTACGCTTACGTATACCATATTTGTAGAGTATGGTATTTAGCAGTTATTGAATGAGGCCGAGTAGGATATGAAAAATTCTGCAGATCAAGGAGGGTGTTATCCACAGAGGCCGAAGGCCGAGGTGGATAACACCCTTCGAGATCTGCAGAATTCTTTATATCGTACGAAAGCCGAATTCAATAATTGCTTTATTATTCATTCAAAATATTTCGCCATTTCGCTCTTTGTTTTTTCCGCTCAACAAATATAACACAACCTTGTCCCCAGGTTTTTTCGGTCAACGGTTCAATAATCTGCAGCGGTCTGCACTTTTGACGTCATTTTGACATCATCGGTTCAATAATTTGCAGCGGGCTGCACTTTTGACGTCATTGATTCAATATTTGGTGAACAGCAGCTGGTTATGGTGAATTATACGTGTGGTTTTAACCAATCAGAAACGGAGAATTATTTTGAATGAATAATAGTTGACAATTATTGAATGAGGCTAAGTAGGATATGACGAATTCTTGAGATCAAGGAGGGTGTTTTCCACAGTCACCAATCCATTTATCAAGCGATTTTTAGTTCGAGTTAACGGAAAGTTGGAGAATCCACTTGTTCAAGAAGTCGGGATAAATATAAACATACATTGCTTTCGTTTCTCGGTTGGTGGTGAACCGCAATTATCTTTGAATCCACCGCAGCTCATGCGCCTGTACGTAGTCTGCAGCGGGTGCTTGAATAGCTTGGATCTGGTCTGTTCGTAGCATCCTGGTCTCTGACCATTAACGTAACCTCTCCAACTTCCCCAGTCTCCAACACTACAGTCTTGTCGGTAGGTACAACGAACTATGAAATGAACATAAAGTAAGAAGCCTTGGAGCCAAGGCTGGTTCATAACTGCCGGAGCTTATCCCGGTTTCTGTAGCATGAAGCGGCTAGAAGTATTTCTAATTCCTCTGGACGGGATGCTAGTCCATCGAAATTTTGTTAGGTTTCCCCAACAAGTCGCCGGTACCCATTTATACATCTAGGTGGAGAGAGGCAATGTGAGAGTAAAGTGTCTTGCCCCAAAAATACAACACAATGAGGCACAAGTTTCCTACCCCCCCCCCCCCCAAAAAAACCCCGCCAAAAAACATCATCAATCTTTGGAAATGAGTATGATTGCTAGAAAGCCTCGATCACCTGGGTTTTTACTGTGAAAGATATAAGACTTTTTTTATCTGATTTAACACTCATTAAGTCCATGGCATTTGACAATGTTTGAGTTTTTGTTCAGTGATCACAATGTCCCCTGACGTCATGAAGTCCGCCATAATGGATGTCAAAAATAACGCCAAATGAATAAAGTTGATCAAACATTTGTTGAAAATGTAATAAAAATGCAGTAGCCTTGAGGGTGTTCAGGGATTAATTGGGTTTATCAGTTCAGCAGAATTAAAATCACAAACCTTTACAGTGTGAGCTAAATTTCGTGCAGGTGTAAGTGAAGAAATATTCATACTGCAAAATAAAAAGGAAACGAGTCGTTTGATAAAGGTAAAAACAAAAACAAAATCAAATACTTCTTGAAAGTGAAGTCTACCACTGTCCATGCATTACAGTACGAGCTCTGAACATGTTAACACGCTCCTGGCTGAACCAAGAACGATAGGGAACCATGGGAAGACATACGCAATAAACCAGTTATTTGCATTTCATTGAATATATGATAACTAATCGTTTTGGAGCTATATTTAAAACCCCCTGACCTAATAGCAAACCGTAAGGAAAAAAAATTAGTCCTCATTTCTCTCGCGGCCGTGAAGCATGAGTGCTTACCCCAAAGACTATCCATGGCAATTTTCGCGAATCATAATTTTACTTTATTATTTTCTATGTTCCACTTTTTCATGCCTTCACTTGGTATTTCCTTTATTTACAATTGAACTTTGATTTAAGGTAGAATTACCGCTTCTTCATTGGTACCCTTTACTTCTGCAACCTCTTCAAAAGTGCATCCCTCCACGTAACATTCATGGTTAAGGGTCCGGCTGACGATATTATGAATCGGACTGAGAAAGCTGTTGGCATCTTCTGAAGTCAGCTTGACATCATTCGCTTCTCCTAAAACCAAATTAATAAAAGAAAAAAGCTCTAACTTTCCAAAACTTGAATGTCTTAAAGTGGTACAGCGACCAAAAAAACAATTCTTTTTTTTGATTTCAAAACTATGTTAATTAAACACTAACTGATCCAAGTTTTAAGTTCTGATTTTAAAAAGGCACCTGTTTATTTTAACTGGAATTTTCTTATTTATCGGTCTGCCATTACTAACTTTAAAATCTTAAGAGAGCTGGCTAGAGGAGAAAATGACGTCAAAGACTCACTAGTTTAAGAATGCAATGCGTGTACACGCGGCTGAATTAATATGCAGCACGAGAGTTTCGGGCGTTCAGACTTTTAAACCCGTGTTTTGCATATATAATAAATTGCGTTTACACGCTGAAATTTTAATCGAACCCTCTGATGTCCTGTCGGTCAGTTTTAAACGTGAGTAATGGCGGACCGTGAAATCCAAACTTACACTCGTGGGCTATGGCCCGGGCCTTGGCCTAGCCCAGGTTTTGTATACACCCCAGCGCTGTTGCGTTTGCATTTAAGCTTACGTAATGTTTCATAAAAGCCCAGAAAAGGCCTCGGATAAACGATCAACCTTTCGCGAGCTGCATGATTTATTGGCAAGTTAACAAAGTAGTACGAGTTTCAGTTTAATGCCTATTAGATAGTTAGTAATTTGGTAGCGAGTAGACTTCCGCACGGTGGTTCCGCTCCTGTCATCCAACAAAGCGTCAGTGTTCAGGGATTCAGAGAAGAAGCATGAGTCAGAGTCTTCACCGCCTTTTTCATTCTTTAAACACAGTGAGAAGAGAAAGGAATTAGAAATTTATTTGTTGATACTTCAGTGAGGCAACATAATCAATAACTGATAAGTGAAATGGTGACTTGGATAAAGTGAGATAAATGAAAAAGCGTTCTCAAGACGAATTACTCATCAGAAAATAATTTTTTTCTGAATCGAACCCGCCCCATGACCAGAACTAAGGGTGGCTTTTTAATAGGGACGACAAAGTTTGGTCAGCGGATTTTCTTGTAGGGGACTCTACGAGTTTTGTTACACGACGTGAAATCTAGTTGCCATTTTGCTTTTCTAAAAGATCAAAGCGGTGAATAAAGCGACGGTTTTTTCATTGTAAGAAGGAGTCATGATAGGTGACATATTTAAACGGAAAGGCGTAGTTGTCGGTTCCATCCTGTTCGGGACACTTATTGGAGGAAGTATTGGCGTTTATATTCGTGATAATTGGGATATCGAAGCTAGGGTAGGTCTGAAGTGTATTCTGTTATCATATTCCACTCAAAACGATCGACTTTCTCCAGGGGTATCATGAAGGTGCAGTTATTAACTGCTTCTAAGTGAGTACATTATTGCGTTGATTTCCATTCTGTTTTGCTTTTTCAGCCGTAGTTTTGCTACGTGAGAAAATAATTTTATGATCAGCGAAATAATTACTGAATGCTAAATATTTTAGGTAGGTGTAGGTCTGGGGGAAGTGCATGTAAGCTTATGTGCCACCCAGATCTCCAAATGTTGACCCCATTTTCAGTTAATTGGCATAAAAAGTAGTACCCTATTTTGGATATACTGGCCAATTTTAAATGCCCATTTAAGATAATAAATGACTCTGAACTGTCCATGTTTTTAGATATTAATTAATGGCAGTGTACCATACTAACATATTTTATTGAGCAAATTCACTATGAATACTCTGAATTTGTCACTGACAGTGTCTATAATATGGGGGTATGTCCAATTTGAGAAGTAGAAATTAATATGTGAATTTTGGACCAAGTGAACTGACCGTAATGTGGAGTCTGGTGTAGTATTATTGGGCAAGATTCTATGTCTCCTGAAACTGGGATGATGAAAAGGGGAACACTGAAACTGAGATGTACTGGCCTACTGGGGAAATGGATTTCAAAATGTTTTTCCAGCCCTTCACATAATACCAAATGTACAGGTGTATGTGGTTTTTCCTGTGTGTAGTAGTCTGTGTTACATGTAGGTTCGCAAAGTATTGTAGTAAAATGTTCAACTCATAATTTTTTTTTTTGTACAGGGGATTGCCTTGTTATCAAGTAGTACCCAGTTAAATTTGTTGTTTATATGTTCACCATATACATATATCGCCTAGAATGATTGATTGCTATATTTAAATTGTAGCTCCAACAAGATTGGTGAAGGCACAGGCAGTTTTCTTTGCCAAATGCTTCTCAGTTGTTTGAAATGAGTCACACGCAACAGTTTGACAGACGCCTTGAACTTGTAGAATACTTCAGTGTTGCAATTGTTTCAGAACTCAGAAAAGCAGAAAACAATTTGCAGCTCTTTGTAGAAACACATGATAATTATACATCTTTGCCACAACTATTATATGCAAAATAGCAAATACATCACCAGAGGTCACTACTGTGTTTTTACCACTGGAAGATCAATAATGTGCCTCCTGTGGACAATAGAATATGGACAATTATTCGACAAGGTTTTGATTTGTGATATCCAGAATAATCAACTTGAGGAGACCTTGATTATTCTGGATATCACAAAAACCGAATGCCATTATTGTTTTATTATAATTTTATATTATTTTATGGAAAATATAAAAAATCTGTTTTGTGAAATGCAAGTAGATTTTCTTTGGGCTTCTAAAAATACAAGGACAAACGCACCAAGTGGCGGCATAACTCGAAACCATTCATTGACAAGTGCTTGTGCTCTTTGGCCAAAGGTGTATTACACATGCACACTGCACGCAGTATAATCTGCAGCAGAAGCTTATAGGTGATAAGCTTCTGTATGCAGATATAATTGGATAGCAGATTATACTATAATCATGCTTGTCCACAAAATCATGTGAATTCTGAAAATAAGCAGGGGGCTCCAATCAGAATGCTGTAGAGAGTGCAATGTATAATAATAAATAATTTTATAATGGAAGCAATTTGGCTGAAATGCTTGATGGTAGCAAAAGGGTAACCTGTGATATACTACACTGTAACAATTGCTTGTTCAGGGAATATGAAATGCCCCAGGTCACTACAGATATCAACAATAATCACTGACAATGTTATTAAACCTTGTCTTTAAAAAAGTAAACTAGTTTACCTAAATGGTACAAAATGCTGCCATAGAGAAGAATGATGTAAGGAGTGTCAATGCAGGGCAGGGTTTGTTCCAATACAAAACTAAGGATAATGTTGGAAACAGTAACAAACTGGTTTATTTTCTTCTCTGATTACAGGGTTTTTACATTACAGGTACCAAAGATAATCACTGACAATGTTGTTTAACCTTTGCTTTAAAAAAAATAAAAAGAAATTGTTATGATGATTAAACGTTTTGTCTTTTCTGTGATTTTTGTTTTCCCTTCTATTTTGATATTATTAACTTCATTTTTTTGTGGGGGGAGGGGGGGGGATTTCATTATACTTGATTTTTCCTTTTCTTCTCACCATTACATGTCAGCCTGGAACTGCCTGGCTCTCCTGATTCATTAGGTTAAACCAAACTTTTAACATTGCTCTTCATTTTGTTTTCCATTTTAAGGAGGCCAGAGTTGCTGAGCTTGAAAAACAGGTAGAAGAGAAAAAAGACATTGTGAACAGACTGCGAGAAAGAGTTGAAGGAAAGAAATAAGCTGGAGTATGGGAAAGAAACTGTCATATTTGAAAGAAACAGAAGATACATTGGCTGAGATGTTTGTTTTTCTATATGTTTTTTAACACCGTGAAAAGATATCAAGGAATGCTATGTCCATTAATGCAGTACAGTAAAACTGTCACCATAACAGTCTTGACAGCATCTAGCAAAGTAAAAATTTCATGATTTTGGACTCCTTTTAACTTTGTATGTTATGCTTCTATGAACTTAAAATTGGGTATCAGTTGTGAGCTTTCGAAATCTTTTCCCTAATGTTTCTCAAAAGCATGTTTTCAATAAATTGCTAGTATATTTTGAATGCTTGATGGTATTCTTTTGTATTCTCTCGACAGATTACTTATAAATAGATTACATGTACCAATTGCTAAATGACATTAAATTCTTCCATAGTATTTCTCTCTCCACTCAAGCAAATATATAAATGGTGCAGTCAAGACATGTATGGGAATGCTGCAGGCATGAGTCTAGAATAATATTATAAACCAATTTGGGCCTTTGTAATGAGAAACCAAGGCACTGCAAGCCTTTGTTATTGATTTTTACAATATAGATAGACCCTTGTGCGCACTTATTGGTCAAAAACCCATATTTTATCAGAGTAGAAAACAGAGAAAAAGCGTGTGTTATTGTTTTGTGCGTGCAAAATCTATAAAGCAAATGAAGAAGCCTAACAGTGTATTACATTATGATAAAATACTCGGGGCATTTGAAAGCACTCGAGAAATGTAGAAAATACTCGTCCTTGGCTTGTGTTTTCTTCATTTCCCTCATGTTCTCAAATGCCCGTCATGTTTATCACATACAACTTAAGCTTCTTCATTTGTTTATATATATAATAAGTGTTCGCCTCTGTTTATTACAACAAAGGATCGCCTTGGTCTATTATAACAAAGGCCCCACTAGTTTTAGAAGATATTGGGGAAAATCATTCATGCTTTAGAAGTGAGGATGGGGATTCTGTTGTGAATTGTAAACCCATAGGCTATCATAGGCTGTGATTGCTTGTGGTTATTTTAGACTCGGTCTCTTATATTTTTCTCTCAATTTCGAAACTTACTGCAAAATCACATGTTCCACACTCTGTCCTTGACCAATGCCAATCAGGAATCTTACAAGGGAGGGGCTAAGACGGGGGGGAGGGGGATTGAACAACTCAGTTTTTTCCTATAACCCTTTCACTGCCAAGGGGTCTCCCTTTGACGAATAAAATCGCCTGGCGTTGGACAGAGTAAAATCTATTAAGTCGCCCTTGGCAGTGAAAGGGTTAAGAGATAGTTTTTTAACCCTTTCACAGCCAAGGGATCTCCCTTTGACGAGTAAAATCATCTGGCGTTGGACAGAGTAAAATCTAATAAGTCGCCCTTGGAAGTGAAAAGGTACCCACAGAATAACTGGATTTCTTTGCTCACTGTGATAACTTTGTGAAGTACTGAGATCCTCTATCCCTGAGTTGACTCATCCGTGGGCATAATACGGTCACAAACATTGTAACATACACATGTTGACAACGACTGATATCTTCCAAAAACTTGTTGGTAGACACGTATTCCCCTTTAAATTGCGCGGAAGCGTGATGGCCTCATGGTTGTTGGGTTCGCCCCCAGATCGTGTGCGCCAGGTTTAATCCGTGGCAATACATGTATGTTGTGTTCTTGGGCAAGACCCTCTACTGTCACAGTGCCTCTCTCCACCCGGATGTTTGAATGGGTGTTGACAAACTTATGTTGTAGCGGGAAGGGGGGGGGGGGGGAGGGGTTAGACCCGGCGATGGACGAGCATCCCATCCAGGGGAAGTAGAAACACTCCTAGTCGCTACTGAAACTGGTATAAGAATCGACCACATATGAGGATATTGATGTCATGGTTTCGGAAATCAGTTGGACGTTGAATTTGACGTTTTGAGCACTCAGAAAGCAAACATACTTAATCTTTGCATTACGTTAAGATGGTTATCTTCAGGAGCCCATTACTAGGAGCTTGCAACTCCCATAATAAGCCAATGCAACGGCATTTTTACAGACCAGTCTATTATTAGATGTTCTTCCCGCGAAACAGCTGGCCAGTTCCAGTCTACATGAGCACGTTTCGGAAAGGATAAAACAATGTGGCCTCAAGTGAACATGTCGACATTAGTCCGTGCTTGTAATTGCAATCGGTCACTGAGGTTCTTGAGGGGATCTGAATTCGAGATAAAACAATTCAAATTAAAAATAGATCGGTCTGTGAAAACGCCGTGACAGGAATATGGGGTAGTTGCTGGCTCCTGTCAAGACCTCGAAGCTCTTAAGATACAAGAATTCCAAAATCGCTCTCCTGAAAATGCCTTTGAAGTACAACATGGAGAGCACTAGTAATCAATCTACACGTGTCTTCAACTATCTCTGTGGAGATGTATCGCCGGCCTTCCAGTGTTTTGTTTTTTTACCGTTGTTTGTTTACTTTTTTTTGGCGTTTGATTCTTTTAAATGTTATCTCTTTCAGTGTGTCGGTTGATTTTAAAGTAGATTAGGCATGCAGCCCTTTTTTCTTATATGTTCAGTCTCATAATCACATTGGTTAGGACGTGAAATTACTAATATAGTAAGTAAGCTTACTTAATATTCCCTCTTGGCAATAACTCAGTTGTGGCCAACTTTGCTTCATTTTATTTCATCTTTATTTTCTATGCGTGTACCTCTTTAAAAGCGGAAAAACAACACGAAGCGAAGCTAAAATCGAACTGCGGCCAAAGCAGCAATTCGTAAGTGCAGGCCGGGAATCTTTACCCCAGAGAGTTGTCTACCTTCCCTGGCGGAGGGCTGTGGCTACTGAGAGCTTGAGACACGATCTCTCTCACTAGCATCTCTAGCTTGGGATTACGGATCAATATCAGTATCTGGGCAACTGCGCACCTACCCCTCCCCTAACCCAACATGTTATAATAAGTTAATAAGTTAGTGTTACTGTTGGGTTAGGAAAGGGGTAGGTGCGCAGTTGCCCAGATACTGATATTAATGCGGGAGTACTCATTTTAAGTTCTAAGCAAGATCTGAGTGAAAGCTTGCCACTATTTACAGTTGACTCAAAACGGTCTTTTCTCGGGTAAATGCATGGTTGGCATTAGTGGTTACTACTCCAACATTGCGAGCTCAGCAGATTCTCGCACATATAGTTGTAAAAAAGTAAGACTCATAAATTAAATAAACAAACGAAAGAAAAAAAAACGGAGTGCAGAAAAACCGAAAGAATTTAAGCGGGTGGGTCTTCATAGCTTCCTCACTTGGCATAAGCGTGCAAGAGAATCTACTGCCTTCGTATTAGCTGCGACATTTACACGAAGTATTTGACAACCATGCAAGGTAGTATATACTAAAAATTCAGAGATATTCAGAGATATCCCGTGATAAACCTTTTCAGTGAAACTTGATCAGTTTCGTCGGAATGGCAAGATATTGCACTGCTGGGTGGACCATGAAACTGGTTGCAATCCATTTCTTCCTAAACTTCGTTTTTCTTTATAAACGGTGATATAACTTAAATCAAAATATAATTTGTCCAGTCCTGATCGATAACCGGTGGAACCAAAGGGCTGCTAAGAAACTCAATTGAAGATGATCAGTAAGGGTTCTTTGCCTCCATTTACAAATTACTTTCTGGTGCACCGGCGTAAATATTTGGAAGCCTGCTGGGCATTCTGGGAACATTAAGGCTGTCCCGTACCCGGGCTCCGTCCTTCATGCCCTTTCTCCTTCTATTGTCGATGTTGTTAAAAGTTCTTGTCTGCAATCCTTGGTCTGACAGGGGCCTAGGATTGACTTGAGTCACCACGGTTGGTCTGTCCATCTGCTCACCCACACTCCCCATTGACTGTGAAATAGATGTCAAAGGTGGTATGTTAGTTGTGGTGCAAACTATCCGCAACTGAAAGAAGAAGGAAGTCACAGATCACAATACATTTAAAGATTAAATGCAAGGAAATGGACAACTTTGCTCAGTTAATTAACGAAAACAATAATGAACAAAGATTCGGTTATACCAATACGAAGCAGAGTCAGTCTTGTGTGAACTGTGGCTCTCAAAACGCGGAAATCCGACAAAAGATAATTACATTCTAATATAAACGGAAGAGGGATAGCAAAGATTTGACTTTCCTCTGGTTCAGTATGCGTTTCCTTGCGTATTGATTGGTTCATTGGGGTTTTACTTTTGTTAATAAGATCCGCAGATGTGATTTCGGGTGATTTCCTGGGTTTGGTTTTAATACATTAGGAAAATCCTTATTTTTACAGACACAGGACGACTTCTTCTGTGGACTTACATTGAGTATCATAAAGACTAAGTAATTATCTCACCTCGCTCTTGTTGACTTGTTCCCTCAGTTTATTGCATCTTCTTTCTACCATCAGGAACACAATTGACACAACGATTCCTCCTGCTAACACAATGAACACACCAGACATGTGATCTAGTGAGATGCTCATAGGCGTGCTGCTAACCGTGGCTTTGGGGTCCGGGCACTCACTGCGATGATCCCACCATTTCTCTCGGAGCTTGTCTACGACACCTTCCTCGCGGAGCTAAGAAATGAACAATGCTCGGATCAGTTTTCTTTCTCGATATGCACAACCTGGAATATTATTTTCAATCAATCACTTGCAAAACACTATCGATAAGAGGCCAATGCTGCCGTCATACATATGGGGTATTGACCAAGCTTGGTCGGTCAATATGGCTGGATATTAGCCTGGCCCTTTTTTCTGCGTGTTTATGAACGGAGACGGAGTCAAGGTCTATAAACAAGCAAGAAAAGCTTAAGAGCATGGATAAACATGCAGCCATCTTGACCGAACCACCTTGGTGAATATATTGTTTAGTATACGGGATAAAGAACACCCAAAAATGTCCTCGTCCAAGGCTTTCAAGGCACAGCGCATAAAACCGAGAGGCCAAGATCAGATAGCGCCATTGTGCCTGCTCGAATACCAAATGAAGGCACAGGATTTAATTCATATGACACGCTCACAGACCTAACCATATAAGAAAGTCTTTTAAAATTACCTTGAGTATTGCGACGGAAAATGAATCGGTCAGTTCCGAATTTCGTTGCAGTGCAATGCCATAACTCTTAGCCTCAAGCAAATTCTCCAGCATCATAGTATTACAGGGATTGCGACTGTTATAATAGTCGAGGTACGGTCCGTCTGTTAAGTAGGCAAAGCCACCCTGTCTCACTTTCTCCACGCCCTCTTTTGTCGAGTTAACAAACGTGTTGCCGGTTTGCATCGTATGAAACATGGTTTGATAGGTCCCCACCTGTGACTGCTTGAAGAAAGCGTACTGCGATCCTCCGTTTAACACGCCATATTTAATTTCTTTTTGTTTGGCCAGGTCTTCCAGCGAGTTGATACTGCTTTTTGTATTTTTGGCTGAAAGTTAATCAGTGAAATCAACAAATTTAATCCAAGTTTATCTCTAACCATGTTAATGATGGATTGGCTTCAATTCCTGGCTTAATCGTCAATGCTAGGAATCCTAAATCGGTAAGGATGTTTCGATATTCGAATTCAATATTCGTTTTCAAGGCCCTATGATATGGAACTCCATAGGTGAAGATTTCAAAAGTTCCTCCCTTTCCTCATTTAAATTAAATCTGAGAGAACATCTAATTAACAATTATTAATGTAATCTGAAAATGACTTCATAACATTCCTGACCGGTGTTTCTAGGCAAATAGCTGTAGGTTAATGCAGTCGTATATTTATTTAATGTTAATCTTTTTAGTTTCTTTTGTTGTATTTAATGTGTCTGTGTGTTTGTTTACTTAATTAGCTACCGACTTTTTATTGTAATATATATATAATTAACTGGCAACCTGGCATTTATAACTATTTCAGGTTATTTCAGGTTGTCAGTTACCCTTATTTTTTTAAATTTATTAACATCTATGTCACTGTAATTTAATCTAATTTAATTTTAAATAAGGGATAAATAAACCTGTTGTTGTTGTTGTTGTTGTTGTTGTTGTTTTGGATCACAAGTTTCCGTCCTTGATTATCACATTGAACTTGTTAAAAGAGGGTAAATAAGTCAGTTAACTACCTGTGAAATAGGCCGCCAAGTTAGCAGTGTAAGTGGAAATCAAAATCAATGTGAAAAACCAGAATGCTCCACCCAGCATCCTTCCAGAGGCAGACCTTGGAGTGTTGTCAGCGCCTTGCTGCAGAATGGAACCTGCCGCGAACCACAGACTGTTGAACAAGTTGAGTTCGTCTCCATCCCCTTCACCAGTTCTGGCTGCTGTCGCCCGGTAGCCACTGGGACTGAAGTGATCCAAGCAAAAGATGAGAAACGTGATGCCTATTACCTGGCAAAAACAAGGGAGAAGCGATGTGAAAGAAACACGTTAGAGCTACTTCTCAAATGCAAGTTTCGATACTGGAGAAGCATCAACGACAAAGCCTTTACTAAACTTGTGAGACAAGTACTTACAACGGCAATGGTGGAAAGCCAAACGTCTCTTTCAAAAGGCTGCAAAAATACAAACAGGTTGACGTCTTCTTTCTTTGGCTTCTGCATCAACAAGCTGATTCTAAAGTCCATGAAGGGCTTGCTAAAGTCGACATCTAGTTCTCTTGATGCGGAAATAGTGATAGCTCCTATGGCCACGTGAGCTTTCTGAAAGAAATATAATATAAGGCCTTTTATAACAAGGCTGTGTTAATCAAAGGAAATTTTAAACGGCTTAGGCAGGTGTCCCATCTATGGAGCCTGATCTGGCTTCTTTAGTAGCCCCTTATAATATTTCCATTACTTCATGCATTCATCCCCTTTTGGATTGCCGTTCTCAGCGTCTGTTTAAACTTCTTGGTAGAGAAAGGCACTTTGAGAGTAAAACATCCCTGAATAGCCTACAGTAGCTCAGGAATTTGCAGTATGTATTTCCTGAGTATGCTAGCTATGTTTGGTTCATTCAGTATGCCAATCTAGAGGTTAGGTATTGACACTAGAGGTGTTAAGTTGCATGATACTCCGCTGTTGAATTTTGATTGCGCTTGCAATATCGACACACAGTCGGAAAAATTAACGATGAAGCTTCAGGTATTGTCTAAGAACGCAACTTAACGACCCTGGCCATTCAAACGACTGATGAGAGGTATATGACATATAACTTGTAATTCCATCAGTTAGTTCAAACCTTGTTCACGATATATTCTATTAGTCCGTTCCAGTTTCCAAGTTTGTCCTTGGAACCCATTTTTCCATCTTTGGAAGTTGTGAGAGTGTATGTAAAGCCCATCTTCTCTTTTATTTTCTCAAGAAGGTCGATACTGAATCCTTCGTATTGGGGTTTCCCTTCTGTTTGATTCGCTATCTTCACAAATGGTGGGTCCTACAAAACAACCAATTTTAATTTTTAGAAAGCATTTTTAATATTTTTTGCTAAATAATCAAGTGGAGACAAACAGTTCAGTGTCGAAGCTGTGGTTTTGAAGTTTAATAGGCGCTGTTTGCGAGTTGTCTTTTCCCTCTGTTTCAAAACGAGTTTCACTCGTGTGAAAACATTCATACTATTTTCTGAATTATTTTTTTACAGGGTGACGTCACTCGTCCAGGATGAAGGCTCAAGCTATCCGGCAAAATCTCGCTATCGATTATTAGTAAATTCTCAGCTCCGACTATTGCATTTCTAGCTTTTTGATTGGCTTAAAAACTCCGACTATGAGCCAATAGTCCGAGTTTTACGTCATATGGAAAATAGTGCGCCAAGTTTGAAATTTTTCGCTTTGTAAAATTGTGGAAATAAAAATCGGCGGCAAAACCCGGTTTGAGAATTTACTAAAACAATTATTCCATTCGCCCTTGTTGGATATGAAGTGATTATAACCAACTTGCGCTACGCGCTCGTTGGTTATTCTATCACTTCATATCCAATGCGGGCTCATGGAATAATTGTTATATAGCGTAAACAGGCTATTTCTGAGTTGCCTTATGCCTAACGAGTCTTTGTGCAAAACCATTCCTATGAAAACGAGCTCCCCCTATAAGACTGGTTGGTTTTCATGGACATCATACTTGCTTTCATGTGGAAGATCTTGCTCTATTTTGCATCAAGAGACGTTTTAAACAGAGAAACAAGGTAACTCGGAAAATGCCCTGCTGCTTGTTATGGTATCCTTCTATTTACAAAGTCGACGTACGTCCCTCTAGTTTTAGTTACCAAGGTGCCTATAAAAGTATTCGCGTTCCATTCTTGTATTAACTCGTACATGCAGTAACTCATCCTTGTTTGAAACTGAGTTCGTCTGCGTCAACCTGATGTAAGGTTATTAAACCCGAAACTTCGTGATTTTGCATACCGTATATTTCTTTTATTACTGATTTAACATATTTGTCACAACAAAATTTGTATTAACTCACCACAGTCAATAGAGAGTACCTCATGGAAAGTGCGTGCGTACGGTATTTACGCACGCGTTTTCTGATACAAAAACGAGGGCGTAAATACGGTAAAAAGCACTTTCCATGCTGTAATTTCTTTCTTTCACCCTCAACCAGATTTTCACCCTTCATTTCGCACAACAAATGTCAAGTTATGTTTTTATTCCATCCGAGTGCAAGCTTTTAGTCGCTTCTTCAAAAACCTAGTGTAAATATTTTTCGTACGTATATATAATTTTTACCTCGTCCCAGTCATCAGTCAACGCTTCATCTGCGTTTGATTTGTTTTTCTTGTCTTGCTTGTTTTGAAAGTCATTTGCTTCGAGGTTCCAGACATTTCCTTGCTTGGTAAAACTCTTTGATGCCGATAATGCTCACGGCATAATTGCCTTCTTTAAAACTTCTCTTACTCAGGTTTTTGCTGGAGTATTTTTGTTCTGCGGTTTCTGGATGTACTTTTTCAATGGGTTATCTAAAGCAATAAACCTGTGCGAACTTTCCTCCATTGTCATTGGTTTATAGCTAATGAACTAGAAAACTGGAGTAAACCTGTGGAAACTCTACAAACTTCTATGACAACAACAACGAGAACGCGTTGCGAACCGACTGATTCATTTTGACAGCTGATTTCTGATTGGATAAAACGCTTTCCACACGTGTGAGAAAGTCGTTTCGCAATTGTGATTGGATGAAGAAATTTCCGTATGAGTTTTTCATGCGATCGATTCTATCCAAAAATCTCATTGAGTATAAAATAAATTCTGATTCTCACCTCGATAGTGACGATTTTTAGATGCCGCCCTTTCAAAAGCTTGTCTTTAGGTCGCTTGTTTATGCACTGTAGCTCCTGCCAGAAATCCCCAGTCCAATCGATGGAGTCCTCCAAGCTGTTTAGCTGAACTGGCTTGTTCGCTGTTCTTTCGTTGTTTGCGCTCCAGTGACCAACCTACAATAATCCAGCACTGTAGTTGGTTTGTATATCAATGAACGGTACTAATTTATCCAGTAGATATTCATATATTCCCTGCGTTGTGTTTTCACTTTTCAGTTACTTAAAAACGTGATTGTTTTTTTTTTTCTGAATGAATACTGTTTGTTTCAGATAATGAATAGGGCACAAAAGGGGCAGCGAGGCTACCTACAGCCAGAAGGACGGAGGTAACATAACAAGTTAGGGGGAGGAAGGCCACGCTCAATAGGCCTTTTTACCAGATCCACCAATCAGAAGATGTGTGTTATAAATGGTAAGGATGCAAAACATGCTAATTAACATGCTAATTAAGGCCATTAGAGCCACAACTTGCCAATCTATCCCAGCGCTTATTACTGATAGGACAGGACCGTACCGAGCCGCGTCGAGTCCTTTGCCAACGAACGGAGGCACTCGACTCGCCAAAAATCTTGAATTTGTTTCTTTGCTTCAATTTTTCACAAGAGGATATGTATCGAAGAAAAAATCGATTGAAAATAATCGGTTCTTTTTTTCTGAAATTCTTTTGGTACACCTTGAATTTGAATCTGGCTACTGCCATTTAGTCTTAGGGCGCGTTCGTTTGGGATATTCCGGAATAAGAATATATTCCGGAATATATTCCGGAATATATTCCAGCTATTCTGCTCCTGGCAGTTGAATAGCCGGAATGGAAATCCAGGTATTCCGGAATGAGAATAGCTCCCAAACAAACGCTTACTCGCATTAATCCAATTATTCTTATTCCGGATTGATCCCAAACGAACGCGCCCTAAATCTTCTTCTGAATCTTATTACGAAAGCCGTTCTCCTATTGGCTCCGCTACTCACTTTTTATACTCTTGTTGATAGTGGGGAGTATAGCAGTGTGTGGTTGTCTTAAACCATAATGGCTGGATTTAGATTACGTTTTGAACGGCTAGAAGATCTATACTAAAACAATTAGATTATTCACTCTCGACTACTACGCGGGATAGTCAAATGTTACGTACGGTAATGGAGAGCGAATAATGAAATTGTTAAGTAGAAGGAGATAACAAATAGTGGATACAAGAAGAGGATGATCTAATACAGGTAATAATAATAGGTGTTTATGAAAACTGGATATTTGGGTAATGCCGTCTAAGAGTTTTTATTGATTTAACCATAATGATATAAGAGCCATTATTATTCATTCAAAATATAACCCGCTTCTTATTGGTTAAAACCAATGACGTCAAAAGTGCAGCCCGCTGCAAATTTTTGAACCGATGACGTCAAAATGACGTTAAAAGTGCAGCCCGCTGCAGATTTTTGAACCGTTAACCGAGAAAACCTGGGGACAAGGTTGTGTTTTATTTGGTGAGTGGAAAAACAAAGAGCGAAATGGCGAAACTCCTTTAAGAACGGGGAAATATTTTGAATGAATAATAACAAAGCAGTATTGAATTCGGCTTTCGTAGGATATGAAGAGTTCTGCAGATCTCGGAGGGTGTTATCCACCTCAGCCTTCGGCCTCTGTGGATAACACCCTCCTTGATCTGCAGAGTTCGTCATATCCTACGAAAGCCGAATTCAGTAATTGCTAAATATACTATGTTTTACAAACTGGGTAGCGAGTAATTTTTGAATAGTTTGGTAGGCACCGTTTAGTCTAAATTTTTGAGGCGGAATCTCATTAGTGTGAGGCGGAATAAATTAACACCGATGACTTCATAGGCTATTGTCGTGATCTCATGAATATGGATTCTCATTAACTTGCTGAGGATGATGTCATGTTCTATCTTAGCGCTACCAACAGGTTATCAACCGGTTTGACTGGTTTATCAATGATATCAAGTTCTATTGTTAATTTATGGCAGTCATGGTCAGTGTTACCGGTTTGACCGGTTTACAATGCCACATTGAACTCGCCTAGACTTGCGCCATTGTTTTCACAAAACCGTCAACACTGCTTGGCTGGTAGTGAAAACTGTTATATTTTCAAAATAAAGGCCTGCTCTCTACTAAGTGCATTATTCACAAACTGTAGCTGAGTAGCTTTCAACTTTCAAACTAAGTGGCTTTCAACCAGTTCACCACCTTGGACAAGTTTGAAAATTAACTGATTTCCCTACCTGGGAAACAATAAATTATTACATGAAAGTCGCTTTTCCGCATTTGCACCGTCAAGTTTTATTTACTCTTTGAAAAGACGCTAAACAGAAAAGAAATTGCTTTTCGACATTATTAATATCGGCTTTAGCGTCTTGGGCCCAAGGTTATACGCCTCAATCATTATAAAAAAACTTCAAACTAGCCTAAACTGGGAGCGAGTTCAAAATATCACGCACCGTTAAGCCGGTAAGATACCAATTTTTATGGCACTGAACGGCAAATCATTCGCAATCGCGCTAAAACAAAAGGAGACACACGCACCATACAACTTTATTAAATAATATAATATAATATATAACATAAATAATATAAACTTTGGTCCAGGACGATAAAGCCAATAGTAATAATTGTCCAAAATAAATTTCTTTTCTGCTTTAAGTGTGAACACAAATGGGCATCCCATGACGCCTACATAATTTATTGTTTCCCAGGTGGGAAAATTAAGTAATAGAATATAAGTTTATTTTATTCTGTTATGACATTACCCTGCTAAAATGTGTTTCTTCGTATGATCTACTCAATAATAGGCCAAACTGGACTTGGTTCAATTTCATAATGTCATCCCCTTAAAATATTCTACGTCATCCAATCTATTTTTTTAGTTTTTCGCCCCGATGATGTTATCTTTCAAAAGAGGAAATTACCTACCCTTCGACCTCATCCACGGTAAACAGAAGTGTAGCAATCAATTCTACTTGCATGGTTTGAGCTATAGCTACGAAATGATGCCCTTGGCGATTAAAAAGCTGTTTCACGCTTAAGACCAACAAACAATATGATATCACCTATTTAAAAATAAAACTTGTTAAACCGGTACGTTCATAATCTGTTGGTAAACCTGAGATAGAATTTGATGTCATCCTCGGTACGTTAATGAAAATCTACCGCATTTTATTCATGAGATCAAGACAACAGCCTATATGACATCATCGGTGTTAATTTACGCTGCCTCAAACATACTTTTTGGAGGTATCAGTTTTATTGTTATGAAGATGGTTCAGGTAGGTAAATGCAAACAGCCATTAAAGACTTACATTCACTAACACGGGTCCTGTATTTTTATTTTGGTCTTCTTGTTCCTGAACGTTCATGATATCCAGTCTCTCCACTTGCCTGCTTTGCGTCTTGTTATCAAAGTCTACTGTTCCTGATAATCCGTTAAACTTGACCTAAAAGCAAAAAAGGTGTCTATGAATCCCTTTGCCGTGCCACACCCTTTCGCACCATTAGTTTCGTCATTGCCGTTGCTTTTGTTTTTGTTTATTTTGTTTTGTTTTCTGGGGTGGTGCTATTTAAATCTTTGTCTAATCTGCAGTTGTCATTTGCACGGTTACTCTCATAAATAATAGAAGAAGGCTGTCCTTAAGCATTTCAAGTGACTGGCTGTATATAAGACGTATGTGAATGAGTCAGTTCGTTGTGCATAAAATATCTATGGTGTAACTTAGGGGTGGACCATTCTACTTTTGAGGGAGGGGTTTTTTCCTAGTGTATGAAAGGGTTAAGCTTTACAAAATCACCCACCCCCTCCAACCCTTCCCTTCAAAAGTCAAATGATCCACGCCCTTTTCAATTTCTGCTATTGACGACAAATTGTGCACGGGACACTTTCACTGTATGTTGTCCCTTTTGTTGAAAATATCGCTAAAATTACGACTAACTGCCTTTCCAGGTTGCTCCTACAACCCTAAGACCAAGAATATTAATGTATAAGTATAACCCATAATTGTCCAATTTTCCAAAAATGTGTTTTTCGCTCTTTCAGATAGATCTTTTTGCGATCGTTCATTTAATAATAATAATAATAATAATAATAATAATAATTATCACAATAAAATGTAATATAAACAATTAAAATCTAAAATCTAAAATTAAATTCCATGAAGTCCCCTGTTATCCCTGGGGTGCAAGGCTTAAGGAAAGCAAACCTCCCTCATTTCCCCCACCAACCTCGTTCCCAGGGCCTTTTCCCTGGCTTGGGGGCGGGGCGGGAAAAGCCAGGGAAAAGGCCCTGGGAACGACATTGTTACCCACCCGCAGGGTAAAATGATCGTTCAAACCTCCCTAAAAGTCCCCATAGAAAGTTGTATTTGCCTGGGGTCCCCCCCCGGGGATGGCCGATGACGGATGCAATAGATGCGCTAGCACAAGCTGTCAGTAGGCAAATTCACAGAAAACCTAATGCTCGAAGAAATCCATTCAGTAAGATCTATTACATTTATGATATCTTCCGCGCTCTAGTTACTAATGATCGATTTTAATATGCTCACCCAGGAGGGAGGGGGTGTCTCCAGGCAAATCAGTGGCTTGGTCATAACTACCAGTGTGACGTCACGTCATACATCGGTGATTTTCGATATGGCGGCCAAATTTTTTGGTTCGTTAACTGAAAAAAATGTGGAAATTTCTAACTTTTTGATGATTCGATTACTTTGTTCAATGTTACCCATGCGGGATTCAAAATATATGAAAGACTTCTTTGCAGTAATTTTCGGTAGGATAAGTTATTTTGAGTAGAAACATACTAACAAGTGCCTGAGACGTCGACAAAGTTTAATGGATTGACAACGTTTTTCCGGAGCCCACGCAGAAATGCGGAGATGTCCTGATCCCAGAATAGGAGGTTTGGTACATGGTATATTAAGTTTGCTCTGTGCTGAGAATTAAGTCTTCAGTACTTATGGTTCGTCTCAACAATCCCTTCAAAGTTAATGGAACGGCATTTGGAGAGTCCCGCAGTGGTGTTGTATTGCGATATTCACTGTTTACAAACCAATCTTTTGATATTTAAATTTTGCCAACCACAGAACAAAAGAATCCTTTGTTTCGAGAACCAATAAACCTCTGCTCGGCACATTAATGACAATAGGAGACGTAACGATGAGTATCGCCATTTTATGGGTTGATGAACGTATGACGAGTATAACTATTGCTATGAAAGTAAGACGAGTAAAACTATTGCTCCCGCAATCCCGCAGTGGATAAAATGAATATTAAAACTCCGGGTTTCGGCTCATGGATTGTAGAACGAAGTCTTTTCATGTGTAGCACGCTTGTTTCGTGCATACATTAAGTTTTTCTCGTTTGTTTTCATATGCAAATATTTATTGACTGCGGGACTACGGGAGCAGGCATTTAATGTCACGCAATCGTGGCCGGGTATTCTGAAGGTTAGCCCTTCAGGAGCACACAGGCAGTCATCTACCCCACAAAATTTAAAAACACAAGCTTTCAACCAGCTAACAGCTGGTAAACATAGACACTCTTGACCTTTCACCAATCGAACAAAGTTTAACACGCGAGAAATCAAACCGACATGTACCTGCATGTACGCCCTCGTGATCAAAAGGATTGTTGAGCAAAATGGCTCATCGCATTGAGAAAAACTAACAATGGCTTGAAAGTTATATCAAAAAGGAACAAAACCTCCTATTATGAGGTAATTCTGTTGAAAACTTGAAGAGAAAACAGCGGGCATTTTGGGTGGCCTTTACTTGACCGGACGTCAAGATGGCGGCAACCCCACTTGAACCGATTTGTTTTCGATAAAATTTGGAACAAAAAACGCGCACAAAACAGCAAACAGTCGTACTCACAGACAATATCCACTACAAAGCTTGCACATTTCTGCCAAATTAGTGAATAATAGCGCAATAATAGTTTGTATTATCGTCTTTTTTTTAATTCAATGTAGTCCCGACGCCAAATCTTGTCAAGCCGAGGGAAGCTTCGACTTGTTGCTATGTGACGTCACACTGACAGTGATGAGTCGGTCTCTGAAAGATACTCGAAAACAATAGAGTCACCCCCTCCCTCCTGTGCTCAACATATAATAACATTTCTAAGATGATGAGAAGATAAAATGATCATTGTGTAAAATAATTTTTTGTGTCGCTGTAAACAGCGAAATTGGGAAGCAAGGGCTCCTTGAAACGTTTTGCTTCCATGAAAGGACGAATTTGTAACGTTGTCAAAAAATCTGGGTTAGCACTACGGCGACGAACAACCACTATTACTATTACTATTACCATTACCATTACCATTACCATTACCATTACCATTACCATTACCATTACCATTACCATTACCATTACCATTACCATTACCATTACCATTACCATTACCATTACCATTACCATTACCATTACCATTACCATTACCATTACCATTACCATTACCATTACCATTGCCATTGCCATTGCCATTGCCATTGCCATTGCCATTGCCATTGCCATTGCCATTGCCATTGCCATTGCTATTGCTATTGCTATTGCTATTGCTATTGCTATTGCTATTGCTATTGCTATTACTATTACTATTACTATTACTATTACTATTGCTATTGCTATTGCTATCGCTATGACTATCGCTATCACTATCACTATCACTATCACCATCACCATCACCATCACTATTACTATTACTATTACTATTACTATTACTATTACTATTACTATTACTATTACTATTACTATTACTATTACTATTACTGTTACTGTTACTGTTACTGTTACTGTTACTGTTACTGTTACTGTTATTGTTATTGTTATTGTTATTGTTATTGTTATTGTTATCGTTATCCTTATGATTATTATTATTATTATTATTATTATTATTATTATTATTATTATTATTATTATTATTATCTCCATCATCTCAGTCTTTGCTGGTGTTAGTCTATGCGCATCATCAGCCGGGCGCAAACCATGCACCTAGAGCATCAGTCACTTAAGTCAATGTTACTGTTCAGATGCTAAGCACCTTTCTGAGGATTCGTGCAGATCCCAGCATGCATATCTTTTGAATCTCTGTCACATTAGCACTCTTGGATACTTTCTCGATGTTTTCTACCATCCCCTTCTTTACTGTGCCAAGTGCACCAAC
>JAHPZR010050764.1:30000-32500 GCA_019787425.1 Platygyra sinensis | reverse complement strand
TTCAAAAGAACCAAGTACAATAAAAGATTACGTTAAAAACTAGAAAATGGTGCCCAGCCTTGTTGTCTTTTCATGCGAAGATAGCGATTGACTGGGTGGCCATTAATAGTTCGCTCTGTTTCGTTTCTTTCTTTGCTGCAGTGATGGTGAACAACATGCAGGATTTTACACGGGTTTTTTACATTAAATTTTACATACTTTTTAAAATTAAATATCAAAACTGGTTCAATGTCCAGCATATTCGGCCGGTAGTCAATGTTATCTAATAGTTGAGAGGGAAGTGGCACGAGAAGCCTGAACAGAAATGCATCGTGGGAGCCAATGTATGTTGCTGTCGGTCCACAGAAATCGCTGGCGTTACAGAGACGCACGTTTTCGGAAGTTTCATGCCTTGTCAATGCGTACATTGTTTTATTGTTCAAAATGCTTTCGTCCAGTTGCTCAAACCCTTTATCGACATAACAGTCTGCGTTCATTATCATTACATTTCTACGTAGCAAGTTGTCCGAAGCATACTGGAAGGCATCTCTGTAGCGCATGCGTCGACCAAGAAAATGAAAATGTAGTTTCCAGTCCTCTGGCAAATTCTGTGCCTTGACGTCGTCAGGATCAGTGTCGCTTTCAAGGAACATATGGATTTTGTCAACCTGAAAAAATTATAAAATCATGAAAAGTTAGGGTACATAGCCACGTGCAGATGTTTTCTGTATAAGCATATGTAGCGATAGAAACGAAATCCATTTACACCAAAAGTTGGAATGTCTGCTGTGATTTCTAATTACAAAACCACAGGTTACCCAGCAAGTCATCAGTAGTTGTTAGGCAGTCAAACAAATACTGGCAGATTTTTGTGAGCTCTGTTTGTTTGCGAGAGGAAGCTCAAGGGGCGCTACAAACGCTGCCAGAATTTGTTTAACTCATTACCTACCATTCGAATGAAGACTGACTCTCTTTTCCTGCGAAAGAGTTCCGAATTCGCCACAATGTCTCGCGCGGTGCAAAATTCCATTTAAACAAAGGCGGGCTATCGATAAAAGCAGAAAACCGCGCTGAACTGTCCCTCCCAATAAGATATATTTCACACGGTAAAAGTCATTTAAAAAATTCGCCAAGCGTTTGGTCTTTTCGTCATGATCTTTGCGAAACATATGGTAAAAATTTAGTTAAACAAATTCTGGCAGCGTTTGTAGCGCCCCTTGAGCTTCCTCTCGCAAACAAACAGAGCTCACAAAAATCTGCCAGTATTTGTTTGACTGCCTAACAACTACTGATGACTTGCTGGGTAACCTGTGGTTTTGTAATTAGAAATCACAGCAGACATTCCAACTTTTGGTGTAAATGGATTTCGTTTCTATCGCTACATATGCTTATACAGAAAACATCTGCACGTGGCTATGTACCCTAACTTTTCATGATTTTATAATTTTTTCAGGTTGACAAAATCCATATGTTCCTTGAAAGCGACACTGATCCTGACGACGTCAAGGCACAGAATTTGCCAGAGGACTGGAAACTACATTTTCATTTTCTTGGTCGACGCATGCGCTACAGAGATGCCTTCCAGTATGCTTCGGACAACTTGCTACGTAGAAATGTAATGATAATGAACGCAGACTGTTATGTCGATAAAGGGTTTGAGCAACTGGACGAAAGCATTTTGAACAATAAAACAATGTACGCATTGACAAGGCATGAAACTTCCGAAAACGTGCGTCTCTGTAACGCCAGCGATTTCTGTGGACCGACAGCAACATACATTGGCTCCCACGATGCATTTCTGTTCAGGCTTCTCGTGCCACTTCCCTCTCAACTATTAGATAACATTGACTACCGGCCGAATATGCTGGACATTGAACCAGTTTTGATATTTAATTTTAAAAAGTATGTAAAATTTAATGTAAAAAACCCGTGTAAAATCCTGCATGTTGTTCACCATCACTGCAGCAAAGAAAGAAACGAAACAGAGCGAACTATTAATGGCCACCCAGTCAATCGCTATCTTCGCATGAAAAGACAACAAGGCTGGGCACCATTTTCTAGTTTTTAACGTAATCTTTTATTGTACTTGGTTCTTTTGAATATGAAATCAGACTGTCCGCGGCTTACTAAGCCAAACATAGTTATACCTTAGTATATTTCATATTTCATTCGCGACATCTATTAATGAGTGTTACGTCATTTTGCTCATAAACCTTTCTAGTTTCCCAAAAGATTAACCAGTTTTGCCTTAATTCAAGTGGCAAGACGAAATCAACGTAAGGCTCATTAGTAGATGTTGTCAATGAAATATTTTACAGCATCGCGAAAAATCATAATTTTATGTTTTAGGAGACGGTGCGACGGGCCCTGACGAGGCAAAATATTAAATGGCTCCTGACGCGACAAGAAAATCATTTCGAATCAAAACAAATATGTTTTAATTGTAACCTTTGTAAAGTCTTTCAGTTGCCAGAGTTTCAGGCAAAATTATTTTTTGAAGCGAAATTGAGTGGGTGGTTCT
>JAHPZR010050764.1:20000-27500 GCA_019787425.1 Platygyra sinensis | reverse complement strand
TGATTGGTTTGAACCTTAACTAATAAAATGCAAAATGATGTTTACCATTAGCCTCCTACGCAGACGTTCTTTGGCTTGTCACGCGTTCCTCCCCACGAACGTCTGCTCAACAGACCGGTCACATTCGTTCGTTGACGGTTAGCCAATCATAGCTTCTCTGCCAATCTGGGCCAAGCTGGACTTTGACCCAACGCTTCAACACGAGAAATTTGTGCCGCAAAATGTTTAAAATTTTAACTTACATACGAGTTCCACCAGCAACTGCAGATGTACATATTATTTTAGAAGTACCGGCAAGTGATAAGATCCACATTGAGGACCGGTACGGTCTTGCCAGAGCTAAGTCAAACAATGGGATATCCAACACGCAAAACAGTGAACTGATTCGCACGTAAACAACTACATTTTAATTATGTGGTGCCAGAAGGGACAAAAGGAGCAATAAACCTATTCATCGAACTCGAGAAACACAAGCTCAACCAAATTGATGGAAGAAACATAGAAACCTCACTACAGAAAGGTGTAGTTTTCTCGAAGTAAAGCACGGCGTCTCCGAAGAAAAAACCGGACGTAGGTAAATACGATTTGCGTGATAAGAAGCAACATACGCTCTACTTACAAATAGTTCTAGTGAAACAACCAGGCCCAGCGCCACAATATTAAATGCAAGTAAGCAACATTTCACGGAAAAATTATTATTTTCCATATTTTGTCCCTCGAAAGCAAATATCGTGCAACATAAATGAGCCTAAACAATGCATAAGCGCATGGCAAACAGCCTGACAAACAACAGAGATGTCAACATTAACAGAACAGGATTGGTTCTTTTAAAACAAAGGCTAACCGCCAGTGAACGGAAGTGGCCAGTCCGTTGAGCAGACGTTCGTGGGGAGGAACGCGTGACAAGCCTAAGAACGTCTGCGCGGGAGGCTAGTTTACCATCGGCCGCATACAATTAATAAGAAAATTTATAGCGTTTATTACAGTTGTGGATCAAAAATCTCTTTAATTTTTTTAAACATTAAGTGGATATATTTTCCTATTATTTTAGATGTAATCGTGTTTTCCTCTCTAAGTAAATACCTTGTCTTCTCCTTATTACTTAATCTGTTGTAATGAGTGTCAACGTTTGAAATATGTGAGTGCAGCTCACTTCTTAATCAGAGTGAGTGAGTGAGTGAGTGAGTGCGTGAGCGAGTGAGTGAGTGAGCGAGCGAGCGAGCGAGCGAGCGAGCGAGTGAGTGAGTGAGTGAGTGAGTGAGTGAGTGCGTGAGCGAGTGAGTGAGCGAGCGAGCGAGCGAGCGAGCGAGTGAGTGAGTGAGTGAGTGAGTGAGTGAGTGAGTGAGTGACTGAGTGAGTGAGTGAGTGAGTGAGTGAGTGAGTGAGTGAGTGAGTGAGTGAGTGAGTGAGTGAGTGAGTGAGTGAGTGAGTGAGTGAGTGAGCGAGTGAGTGAGTAATAAGTAATAGTAATAGTACTCTATTAGTGAGTGAGTGTATGAGTAAGTGAGTGTAACAATAGAATACGAGCCTACAACGAACTATGCCGATTTTGACCGTCGGGTAACTTTAAAGGCGTGACAGAAAATCGTCGTTACATGGTTAATGGCGTCTGCTCGCGCAGTAATGATTACTTCCCCAAAAATGGGGCAAAATCTTTTGGGGATGAAAGTCGGGACATTTGTAAGGATACAAAAAGTAATTTGGGACCAGCGGCTGCCTCGTAAGGCTGAAATTATCTATAGGTAAGCTTTATCGCAGCACAAACGGCCCAGACGTTGAATACGATTAATACGTGACATTAGTCAGTTGACGATTGCGTTACGATTTTAGCCGTTTATAAGACAATGTTCTGGCGGTTTGCTTCCCCTAAAAAAGGGGAAGCAAACCGCCAGAACGTAAATTATATTTCGCCTAAATGGTTCTAAACCACCTCCAGGAACCCAGACACATCAAAATAACGCAAGGTAAACATGAGGTAAGTTTTTTTTTATTGAAATTATTTTCTACGAATATAAATTCACGTATGTTCCGAGATGAATTTCTGAGTGACAAAAATGATCTTAAGTGCAATTTTCTCCTAATACGTGTTGTTCACTACAAGCTTTGTGCTAAAATATATTTGTTTCGTTCATCACAGAGCGTGCTTGCACTTATCTTAAGGTGTGAGTAATATCCAGTGTCGTTGTTTCAGGGCGGTTAAATGGGTATTAAACAGCAGGCGCAGTAAGCCACATGCAGTCATCAACTGCCTATTTTTTAATCGACGTTGTGTTCGGCCTCGCCGTCGTAGTTTCTTAAATGTTTCATGTGCTGGGTTACCCTACTTTCCGGGACTGAACTCCGGCCGGTCAGTTTCGATAAAACGCAAACAAAATGAGGAAGCATTCTCCCAGAAACATTCATAGTCTTCATAGATACTCATAGCGTATGCATTTTCCCCTATGTTTCCCACTTTTGCCACGAGGGAAACATTACCAGCATCATTTTTTTTCCAAGGTGCAAACTCTGCTTCCAATACACGGCAGAGAATTTTAACAAGAATCTGAGTGTGCGAGCAGTTGCAAACATTTTGCAAGCACGAGTAAGCAAGCACTTATCTAATTTTTGCGAGCAGGCCGAGCGGAGGCCAAATTTTGCGAGCACTTTTGAAAGGGACCATTCGATACCCGTAATTTGAACTTTTATTACTAGTAATAGTTCTCACTAAATCTGCCCCCGCTTCTATTTTGTGATCCGTCAAGGGTATAAAATTCTTCTGAAAATTCCACCGCGTATAAGGAAACTATTATTTATTGTATGAACTGAAATTTTATATTTTTTGTTTACTATAGCACTCATTAACTGTTCAAGTAACTGAGGCATCTTATCATGAATATGATCCAAAGAATCAAATAAGTCAACTAAACCAACATATTCTGTTTAACTCATCCTATCACATGATATTCTTTACATAATACTCTTACCAAGTGTATTCTGGAAAAAAAAAATATCAAATCACTCTGTTGTTCTAGTTTGATACTGAAACAAACCATCTGTCTTGATCTACGAGGACTCTACGAGCAAACGTACCTCGAAAACAGAATAGAAGTCGAGATATCTTTCCGAGATGTAAACAGAAATATCGCGTTTAAGTCGCCATCTATGCAAATTGGAGTCAAGCTTTTTGTCCTCAACGAAAACGCCGCAAAACATTTACATTTATTTTTGGATCCCTGCCAGTTAATCCAGCCATCACATGGGCTCTACGCCACGTAAGATTACTCAGTAAAAATAAGCGATCCAAATAAATGTGATCTTTATACGCGTGGTATTCGGGTCGAGTCTGTCGACCACGTTGCTGATTTGTGTCCGACAAATCAACTTGTATACCAAACAGTTCATTCTGGTACTGCTGAATAACCTTTGAATTCAAGATATGAAGAAATCACTGGGATGACAGACACTCGCCCTAAAATATATTTTGGCAGATATCTTGCTCTCCTCCTCGTGCAGCAAATAGTATCTTTCTCGACCTCCTCCTCGTGTTCGTGGTGGCAAGAATTACTCATGTAGCATTGCCTTGCGAGCTGACTGAAAAATTAACCGGGACCACCATGCGCGCCTAGTTTCTTCAAATCGGGATTGATTCGCATACCACACCAATATTTCACACATTCTTTATACGTATACGCGGGGGAGACTATAATGCCTCCTCGGGTTTTGGCCTCTGGGCCAAAACCCTGCGGGGAAATAAATGTAGGCGTGAGACAAGGAGGGGAAGTAAGAACTTAACTTGTCTTAGTTGGCGGGGATGGGCACTACACTGAAAATTGAAAAGATCTGTTTCAGCCCCAAAGTGTCAATTCAGCCCTGCTGGGGAAAGTCTGATTCAAACCTTCCTAGAGCCATTTGAGCGTAATCTGGGCCAAAAAACCTACATCAAAAAGCTATTCCAGCCCACGTTAGGGCCCATTTCAGCCCAAGGACCAAATCAGCCCTAGCTAATTGGACTGTATTGGCCCTGATTTAAGGGAGCCAAATTAGACCCAAAAATAGGACTGTATTTTACTCACCGAATCGGCCCTATTTTTAGGGCTAAAACAGATCTTTCTGATTTACAGTGTACATAATAATTCAATATGTAATGCTCATTTTTCAGCTCCCCACCCACCCCTCCTGTTAACTGTTGCACAGTCCCTCAGTGAAATGAAGTGTAGCCTAGTATGCCCTCCCCTGTATCCAATCTCCATGCCTTGTTAACTTGGCAACAATAATTTGGTAATAATAACAAAAAAAAAAATGGGATGAGTGTGAAATAGAGACAACGTAACATTAGTGAAAGGTGATCTTCATTCTGATGAATATCTTGCGAGCAAGCTCGCATGCGTTGCAGCAAAAGGAAGGTCAATTGATGAGCAAAGTTTGTGAGTCTACTAGGGCCATTCCCCTCACCGTCTTGCTTTGCTAAATTAAAGGAGATCGACCTTGCTCCCGTTCCAACGCGTGAAAGCCTGTTCACAGGCTGTCTGATGAAGGGTAGTTACAACAAGATTGTGTAGAAAAAGACAAGGTGGGAGAGTCTGCATTACAGGGAGGGAAGCACAGAAATCTACTTCAGCATGATAGCTCGAAGAAGTAAGAGGGTCCCCAATAGGGTTCTTGGATCCCGTCATCCCGACCGGAATCTTCCCTCAATCCCGTAATCCCGACGGTTTCTACCTGCTAATCCCGATCCCGGCCATATTTTCTTAAGCCCTTACCTCAACAAAAACGATCCTTGAACGGTTCCGTTCTAGATTCCTTCACAGCAGACCCAGCAGACCCAAGCACTGACTGTTAGGTTCAATTTGCTGTATCTCTCTGCACTAAAACGATGATCTAGTTCATTTGTTTTTCATGACTAGTTTTAAACGAGTTGCGTCAGTCAATCAGTCATTTTTATGGTCTTTTATAGCTCGTTTCTTTTTTCTGTTTTGCCTCTTTTGTTTGATAACCCCTGCCTTCCGGATCACTTCGATCCCTGAAAAACGTGTCTCTCGGAGATGATAGCGTATGGAAAGCCATAGTGGACAAAAGTGGTCGAGATTATTTTTACGATCCAGTTTTTAGGATGACTAGCCCAGATGTCATTCCTTCAAGCGAGATGCAAATCCACCCTTTCAGAATTGATATTGATCTTTCAAGATTTGTTTTCGTGGGTCGAGAATTTTTTACGGGTCGAGTTTTTTTTTGGCCGGTCGAGAATTTGTTGCACCGGTCGACAATGTTTTTTGGCCGGTCGAGAATTTTTTGGCCGGTCGAGAAGTTTTTGGCCGGTCGAGAATTTTTTGCACCGGTCGAGATATTTTTTGGTCGGTCGAGAATAGTTTTTCTGGGTCGAAAAGTTTTCGGCCGATTGAGAGTGTTTTTAGTGGTCGAGAAGTTTTTTGGTTTGTCGATCGAGAGAAATCGGAGAAGCTGGACGAGAAATTTTTGTGGGAAGCGGTGTTTTCGCGCCAAAACGGTAAGTACTTGGTGTATCCCTTATCATAGTGTTTTTAGAACGTAGCATAGTGTATTCATTAGATACACTATAATATCAGACCAATTTATCTCTTAAAAGATATAAATTGTAGTTAATGGGACAACCGTGAGAACTACTCGCGGATTGCGTGACATGTAGTAACGTAGGGTTGGTTTCACAGGCCAAAGGTCATTCCCGATCATGTGTGTTCATAGTGCATGTACAGGCTGAGCCAATCAGGATAGTTCTTGCATCACTGTCGATCAACCCCTCGTGCATTGAACATAAGCCTCGTGTTTATTCATTCCATCGCTATAGCAGGCAAACATCTTGCCTGCCTTAGTTTGTGTTCTAGTACAATTATTTTCCCACCCTCCTCACCCCTATGTCACAAGCATATCACGCACTATGGTACACGCAATTTACTTTGTTTCTTATGTAGACTTATGATACATGATACTATATATAGGATGTTTGAATACAAAATGCTATACACAAGATATTTTGCTATAAGTTTACTTAAGATGGATATACATAGATATATACCTCTACATATTTAAGATGTTACAATTGGCAGTCAACGCTCTAGACTTGCCGCATATTTGCGTTACAGACATTTAATGATTAGAGTATCCCTGTCTTCTTTCATAGACTAGGCATCTGTAATATGAGGTTAAGATTCGGTTCCACTAGTGTTTTGTTAGACTTTTTCTTGCAATGAATAGTTGTTAAGAAGGCCTTTGGCTCAACACTTTGTTACTCACCAGTAGTATCTGACAATATCATTACGATCTTATATCAGTTAATATAGTCGGTAGGTCCATTACATTCCGGTTTGACTTCAGCAGTTTCCCTGCCCATAAGATGCATAATGAACTGATAAGCTACACTTACTATTGAGATCTACACAGCTGGACTGTAGAGTAAATCTTAGGTGTATATCTCTCCTTTGTCCCGTGACGTTGAATTGATCTAGACGATTAAACTTTGGGTTGGGATGAAGTGCTCCCATACAGGTCACTCTTTGCCCCATAGACTCAAAAAATGGATTGGTTGCCATAGTAACCATGAGTCTTAACTACCTTACCCGACTAAGGACCTCTTTCAGGGTATTGTGACTGCAGCCCTGAGGAGGATTAGGGACCTCTCGCAGGGTATTGTGACCTGCAGCCCTGGAGAGGAGTAAGGACCTCTTTTAGGGTATTGTGATGGCAGCCCTAAAGAGGAGTAAGGACTCTTGCAGGGTATTGTGATCTGCAGCCCTCAAGAGGAGTAGCACCTCTCTTAGGGGATCGTGACCTGCACCCCTAGAGAGAAAGGGGGTGAGGGGGGTTTTGACCCCTCCCATCTTACCAAGATAGACTAGTATTGCATTAGCGATAGTGCCTGTTGGAGTACTTCATTCCCAACCCCTTTCCCCACATTTGTTGTTGTTTGATTCTCGTTCTCATGGGTTGGGAGCATTAATGGAAGGGATACATGAAGTACTTAGGGCTAAAACGTAGTGCGTGTAAAAGTAAGGAGAATTGCTTTCTTTTGTTTCGGGATGAAATGGGGAAATGAACTCTTTTAAAGGGGCATTGTCACACTATTTGGTAACTTTATAAAAAGCCAGAAAGTGTCTTCGCATCTATTGAACTCCAAAACTAATGATCTAATTTTGGTATTAAAGACTATTTGAATGTAATGAATCTGTTTCCTGTCGCCTGTCGCTACGGATGGCATGGATGGATGAGAAAAAATTTGCCAACTTTTTCAAGTTTTGATGTAACGTGTCCCACAAATCCTCAAGAAATTTATTATGGTTAGCCCTCTCTGATAAAATTGGTTGCATAAAAAGGTGTTCGAATTTTTTGAAGACTGCTTTGAGTAACGTAAATTAACTCTATTGCTAGATTCATTTTAATCTCAGCGCTTAGCGAGCCAACGGCGCACAGTACTGCAACCGGCACAGCATCACCATGCACGCTGGGTTGCACGCGTGAGTTTTTGGTTGCATTGCACGCGGCGAAAAATGG
>JAHPZR010050764.1:10000-15000 GCA_019787425.1 Platygyra sinensis | reverse complement strand
ACTAATGTCGGCAATGTCGACGAGTGATGTCGAACATGCTCACGTGAGACACGCACTGTTTTGATCCATACCGACGCGTGCTCATGTAGACTGGAACTGGCCTATTTCGCGGGGAAATACTCTGAAATATAAACTGCTTTGTAAAAATGCCGTTGCATTGGCTTATTATGGGGTATGCAGGCTCCTAGTAATGGGCTCCTGCTGAAGATATATTAAAGCAGTAAATTGGATAAGGTTTCTGCTCATCGGGAGAATGCTTGGACATCATTAATTATTCATAACCACTGAAGCGGGGAAATTTGAATGTGAGCGCCGCTCATTAGCCCACAATAAGAGAAGAAAGAGCCGAAATCAGCCGACCGGCGTTAATAAAACTCGCTTCCCAGATTTACAGCAACAACAACTTAAAAACCCAAGAGCGGGCTTTTGAAGAGGAAGGGTTAATCTTTCATTTGCACGTAAAAGTAAGAAGTTTTACAAAGTGTAAGGCCTATCCCTTTAACCTTGAAAATGACAAAAAAACGGGTATTTTTTGTATGGAAGCCAAATTCCAGAGCGATTTTCTGAAAACTCAAACTAGCTTCCAAAAACCCAAGAGCGGGAAATGGAAGATGGATCTTTCCTGAAACAGAATCCGTTTTGATTTTGAAAATTGGTGAAGGATAACCACTATCCCTTTCAGTTCTAAAATTTTAAGTCGGAGTTCCGTTCGAAAATGGCGCTGATGCCATTGTTTTCAGCCCATGACTGAATAACAATGGTTGCCAATACGAAACAAAAGCCTATTCAAGAAAATCATTCATTTGGAAAAGTTATGATTTTCCGCGAATTTCAAAACAGCAGCTTGGTACAGCTGTTGGTTTATTCAACACCTGTCAACGCGATGAACGAGCAAAGCGAAGATAAATGTGATCGGGAGCTCTTTTCAGAGCTCTTAGAACCCCCGATCCATCCACTTCTTATTCATATAGTACCACCCTTTATTGAAGAAAACAATCCCGTGTTTACACTACAAATGAACGGTGAAGCAGCTTGGAGATTGAGAGAAATCTATTGGCCGCCTCAAAAAGTGTTTGAACTGTTCCAAACCAGCATCATACCTCTCGGCTACAGGCTGACTGAATCTTCCCGTGATCGGGTTGGACGGACAATCGGCGAAAACATAAGGAGATTTAAACGAAGGATGGAAACGATAACCAATGGAAAAAAAAAAAGAAAACTATTCCGATCAGAGACGTGGATTAATATTACGATCAATCCCGATGAGATCAAGCAGTCGCCAAACGATACAATAGCGCAACTGATCTAGACTACATTAGCTTCATACAATCTTTAAGATCATTAGTCTTTGCGATCAAAAGTCGCCGGTGATCGAAATACGCTTGTAATTCGAAATGGACTGGAAATTTCTTAAAGTAAAGTAAAATTAGGTAAATTAAAAAGTAAAGTGAAGTAAGACATATGAACTCCAGCAGGTCGGGCATGTCTAAAATCTACTAACAAAACCAAGGTCGAGTGTTTATTTGTGTTTGTTTGTGTTCGGTAATCGAGCAAAATCGAATATTTTAATTACTGTGATTGATCTTGATCGTTTGATAATCAAACATTCGACTGAACTCGATAATCGACCGTTAGGCACCCGAACGATTGGTGTTAGCTTGGGCTCGATTACCGAACAATTCGATTGGATTTGCCGGGATCAAATCGACTACCAGGACATCGATCGCCATGTTAGCTAGTGTTTGGGTTCGCTTAGGACGTAACGAAAGAGAAAACTTGTCTATTCAAACAAAGTAAGAAACAAAAGCGGTTTGTGCTAAACGAAACAAAGGGGGTAACAATAGCGCACTGGTTTCATTGTTAAGTTTGCCGCCTCCATCAGGCTAAATGAGCATTGCCGTGCGTTCATAGCAACCAATGAATAAGCTTCTTTTGGGTGCTATGAATAATAACAAGTGTTATAACAGACCTTTCCAACTGCTTGTATCAATTCCTTTTTCTTTCCAGGAAGCTCTATTCTTAAATGATTCAGCTAAAAAAAGTACAAAACAAAAAGTAAACTTTTAATTTCTAATTTCTACAAATAAAAAAGAAGAGTTATCTGTATTTGATATTATGTCTTCTGTGTTGGTCATAAACGTAGATAATAATCTCAGGTCTATATATCACTTTACTGCAGCAAGCAACTTACATAGGTTTGTAGCATTCTAGAAACTTTTACCTCGTTAAAGGCATCTGCCAATTGCCTTTCTTTCTCGCAAGCTTTATTCTCCCATGAGGCTGCCTAAAAGGATCCAATAATTAGTAAATACTTGTTATCATTATTCATTACAGCTCAGAGAGTAGAAGCTGTATTATATTTCTTGACAGTTCGCTTACTAAAGTTACTGAAACATTGCACGTACATGTTGATGGTAGAACGTGAGAGCGTGCTAACAAAAAGACGCAACAACCATAAGAAACACTAGTTCTTTTCGTATTATGACCTCTTCTCCTCGCATGTGACTCAGCAATTAAACAAAATTGAACTCCACTTCGATTATAAACGTCGACAATACTTACAGGGCTGTATATCACTATATTGCAAAAGGAACTATCATAGGTTTGTAGCATTGTAGCAAACTTACCTCGTTTAGCGCTGCTGCCCATTGTCTTTCTTTTTTGAAAGCACTATTCTTAAATGATTCCAGCTGCAAAAGAACAAAACATAAAGCAAGTTTTAAGTTTTTTTATTTCTACAGTATTCAGTAGTGTTCAGTATTTGATATTATGTCTTAAACATCTCTTTATAATATCCATCGTAAACCCTTGTTGATTAATTATTTAACCTGAGTGTGGTAGCACACTTTCCATGTATGGCTACTGGTCATAGAGTGATTTTTTTTTATCCCCATCTAATTGAAAAGACCTTCTCTTACTTCTATTACATGATGCTAAAGTAAACTGCAAACGTTATCTTTAAGGTAAGTGAAGTTAACAATGACATCTTGAAGGTTGTGGGAAAGGTAAAAGAACTAGAAACAGCAAATTTCCAGTTCTTTAACCTCCATTTAAAATGATGGTAATAGAGAAGTCCCATTTTTCTTTTTTTAACACACAGATATCAATAATACTATTAAATAAAAACTTGATTTTCCTCGTAACTTTTGAATATTGCAGCACCACTCACAAAATCCGTTGTCATTAAGAGACGGTGTAAGAATACAATTCATGGAACAAAAGAAAGTGCCTGGTCTCCGTCATCAAACGAAGATTTTCGAATGCGGCCTATCTTGTACAATGAGAATTTCGTTATCTTGATTCTTTACCTACAGCTATAACCTCATCACTGACTTGAAGGACCTAGTATTTCCATCATTGAAGGGTAAATGTAAGGCCTCTAACAACAGAGGTAAGGTGCCAGAGCGAGATTTTTTAACGAGTACGTCTCCACATAACTCTTTTTAAGTCATGACCTGGGCTAGTAGTGAGTGAAGCAAGTGACCTGATTTCACACAACTCAAAGGAGAAAAGAAACACTTCATTGCCCGTCGATTATTTGTGACGGAACGCGACGCAAGACAACAATAAGCATAAATGTTATTACCTTGTTTTCTTTCACTGCCAGTTCCTCGTCCTTCTTCAAAATATTTTCATTTAACAAGGTCATCTAAAAGAAAACAGGTATTATAGCAAATATTACATTGTTGATTAAAGAAAAACTGAACACTACACATTTAGAGCACTCAATCGAAGGCTACTTCTTGCGGTTAACATTTTAAAGCAGAACTTTTACTTAAGGTGAATAAATCTCTTTTGTAGAGTTTGAGAGTTGTTCATCCATAATGTACAATTTCGCCTTTGTCAAGGCCAGCTAGAAATAGAAAGACGGATTCTGAAAGTAGTTACTGGCTTATGTTTAAAGATCATAGCTCTTCCACTTTTGCAATAAACGTCGATAATAATCTCAGGTCTATATATCACTTTACGGCGGAAAGAAACTCACAGAGGTTTGTCGCATTACAGAAAGGCAATTGACAGATGCGCTGAACGAGGCGACCTCGTTCAACAAATCTGCCAATTGCCTATCTTTCCCACAAGCTTCATTCTTTCATGAAGCTACCTAAAAAGATTTTATTATTAATGCGAATTTTTAAGCATTATTTAACACAGCTCAGAGAGTAGAATCAATCTGTATATTAAATCTTTACAGCTCACTTACGTAAAGTTACAGAAAAATGAGGTAAGAAAAGGCAAACCATTAGCTATATTTGAAGTGAGACTAGCCTGCGTGGCAGGCCGTAGAAAGGGAGTGAGGAAAGTCAAAATGAGCGCGGGATCGGAGGGAGAAGGAAGGCCTGCAAGGACGCTATTGTTTTCTTTGTTCTTTACGTCCACCAGATGAACGTAAAAACCTGATTGGTCAAATTTAATGAATTACCTAACTTCATCCTTCTGATTGGTCAGCGACCTGTCATTCGAAACCATTAAGGTCTTCTTGCATTTATATTCAACCAGGCGGATAAATCAAGAGATCGTTTCGAACTAATTCATCATAGGTTAGCCGATGTTAGTAATAACGCCTCTTTTCAGAATTGTTAGCGACCTGATTACCGGTATTGAGGTTGAGGCCATGAAATACACTGTCTGATATTTAGCTCAGAAGCTAGTTTGTTTGGAAGACATCGAAGGGGGCAAATTTGACGTTGTCTGTGCATCGGCGAAAAGTGTCACAGATAAGCGATTTCAACAATCATTGAAGAAGATCACTACTGAGTAGCAGTTTAGTGGCTTGTGGCGGAGTCGCGTACAGTTGAAACATGAACAGGCACTGCAGGCCGACTGCGAATCCATGTAAGAAGCAATCACTGTTATCCCAAAGCTTTTCAGAGATTCGCTTAAGACAACTCCGAATATTTCTTTTCTCTCTGACGGTTTGAATATATTTCCACGAGCTTTAGCCACACATTTGCCATATGTTACTTTTAGATTTATCTGGCAAACTCTACAAACATTGTTAC
>JAHPZR010050764.1:0-5000 GCA_019787425.1 Platygyra sinensis | reverse complement strand
TAAAGTAAAGTTAAGTTAAGTAAAGTGAAGTAATAAGACATATCAACTCCGGCATATCTAATCTACCAACAAAATCGAGCTCAATCGATGATTCAGTGTTTGTTTGTGTTCGCCGGTAATCGAACAAAATCGACTATTTTATTTACTGTGAATGATCTTGTTCGTTCGGTAATCGAACATTCGACTGATGAGCTCGATAATCGTGTTCGGCAGCCAAACGATTATTTGATTTCTTAAAGTAAGGTACAGTTCAGTATAATATAGTATAGTAAAGTAAATTGAAGTGAGACATATCAACTCCGGCATATCTAATCTAACAAAATCGAGCTTAATCGAATGATTTATGTTTGCGTTCGGTAATCGAACCGGCGAAATCGAATATTTTATTTACTGTGAATGATTTTGATCGTTTGATAATCAAACATTCGACTGAGCTCCATAATCGACCGTTCGGCAGCCGAACGATTGGTGTTAGCTTGGGCTAGATTATCGAACAATTCGATTGGATTTGCCGGGATCAAATCGACTACCAGAACATCGATGTTAGCTGGTGTTTAGGTTCGCTTTCGACGTAACGAAAGAGAACTGAAAAATTGTCTATTCAAACAAAGTAAGAAACAAAAGCAGTTTGTGCTGAACGAAACAAAGGAGTAACAATAGTGCACTGGTTTCATTGTCTACTTTGCCGCCTCCATCGGGCTAATGAGCATCGCCGTGCGTTCATAGCAACCAATGAATAAGCTTCTTTTCGGCGCTATGAATATTAACAAGCGTTATAACAGACCTTTCCAACTGCAAGTAAATGTCACAAGAAAAATGGCCATAGGTAGCATTTTAGAAACTTACCTCGTTTAGTGCTTCTGTCCATTGCCTTTCTTTTTCAAAAGCTTTATTGTTAACTGATTCCAACTGAAAAAGAACAAAACATAAAGCAAGATTATAATTTTTAATTTCTACCGACAACAGAGCAGAATTTGTGTGTATTTCATGTTATGTCTTGACCATCTCTTTATCCATCGTTGGCCCTCGTTCATTAATTAATTAACCTGAAAAACGAAAGGTACCTCATTTTTTTAGCACAGGTTTCATATAGAGTGCCTGCAAGGTGACGTCATCAAATTCTCAACTCTAAACTAAAGAGCCACTAAAGGTTTTATCTTCCTCAGACATTTCAGGCACTAAATTTATACCTGTTTACAACTTTCCACCTCAATAGCGGCCTTCGTTTGGAAACCAGCGCATTTTGAATTTCGAAGTTATCGCCGTGCATGACATAAGCTGAGATAACGTTTTTCGAAAAATATATTCTTATCTCGTAATTTTCAGCCATTTTAGGAGTTTAAGTATTAGGAAAAGTGCTTGTGTAAATGTCTTTTCATCGAACTTATACTGGATATTGACAGGAAAATACTCAGGTAGATATTTCTTGTTGATTTCGAGTTAGGGTAACACAGAAAAATAGCTTCCGTGTTTTAGTGGATGTTCATTAAATGGCCAAAAATCGTGAAGTCCTATTTAAACAGTATGCTTACACAGAAAAAAATGTTGAGGTCCCCAAAATATATGGGGTTTTTTTGAGAACTTTAGTGATTGCTCTCACTATCCATGTTAGAACAATGAGTATTTGCTGTTTCCCAGCAGAGATGTTAGCCATTAATTAAATGCTATTCTCAACACTACAAAATATGCACCTTACTTAAGATGGAGCCATGGAGAGAAATCAAATTGTCTTGTTCGAATGAATATCTGTGCTTTGAGACTAATAATAGTAGAACATGATCCAGTGGATTTCATTTTCACATGGCCTTTCTTTCTACAGCTAATTAAATATGCATAAATTAGTGACAAAGGGCCATTTTTGGAGGGGGTCCTCCTAACTTGAAGAGAATCGAGTAAACCGATCGAGTAAAAGACTGTCTCTAATTAACTTCTTTGACCGGTCGAGTAAAAGAGGACAACGATAAAATAGAGGCAAGTCTTTCGCGCACCGCACCAATTTACTTCACACATCAGGTGGTTTGATCGACAGCCGCCGTTTCATTGACGAGAGCAGTCGGAAATCCACAGGTGCTTGTGCTCCAAGATTTAAATGAGGATTTTTACAAGCTCTATTCTAGTTTTCCAATCTGTATACATTGAAACATAATCAGGTTTTCATGACATACTTTTGGTGTTCTTCTTGTTTCAGTAACTTCCCAAAGAAGAGATATTATTTGTAGTACTCTCGCTCCAGTTGCACATGTTACGTTAAATACGCTCACGGTACTTCCTAAGATCGCTTTGTAAGCCGAAGGAAAGTAATGCTGGAAATAAACATTAAATGCAACAGCCACAACATTGTTTTGTTACCGTTTTGGGGTAATTCTTTTAAAATGCCGTTAATTTCGGGGGAACCGTTACTTTCGAAATTTAATAGGAGGGCAAAAAATTAACGTAACTTTCGGGGGACCGTTACTTTCGGAATTCTACGGTATTATTAATGCGAATTCTTAATCATTATTTAACACAGCTCAGAGAGTAGAATCAATCTGTTTATTAAATCTTTACAGGTCACTTTGGTAAAGTTACAAAAAATGAGGTTAGAAAGGCAAACAATTAGCTATATTTGAAGTGGGACCTAAGATCTAAACTCGGGACTACCGAAAACAACTCCAGCCAGAAGCCAGAAGGGGAAACGAAAACAGGTTTTGGGTTTCAAGTCTGTAAACCTTAGCAGTTTTGCTCAGGACCGAAGTATGTCCCTAGCGCGAAGAAGATAGTCTGGCCTGCCAATGAAAACCACACCTTTGTGCGTTCTTTTTTTGTTTAAAGTACCAGTGGCAGTGTTAATGTTTGCTGTCCTATGTGGTTCACACTTACTACTCCGTGTGAATGACTTTTTCATTGTATTATAGAATTCTTATTCAAGGCACTGGGCTCCTGTTCAAGGGGATAAGACTCATCCTCTAATTTTTATTCTGAGCATAAAGCGAATTTTATAGCATATAATATTTACAAAGATACCAGATTTCTAATATTAATTTATTACAAAATTTTTTTATTATTTTCCATTACAATACAGTATAACAGTGTATGTTTGTAGCACAACGAGCCAGACGTTTCTTGCAACCAAAACACAGACCTTGGATCCCGTGAGATGAAGAACTTTTAGTTCTACATCTCCACGGGATACCAGTGGCTTGTAACATTCCATGTAATCATACTCCAAGGCAGTGATCGTTTGTGTTCCACAAAACGCGTCAATTGTGTCGCAGGACACGTTTGCAACATCGGAGTTTATGTTATGGGCACGTCAGAAATTCTCCAAGAATTATATGGCAAGGCCGGTGAGTATTTTCAAAAACCGCTCAAGAGGTTACGGCTGCAGGCGATTACTATAGGCGTGTATATGAAAATCACGAGCTCATAGTCTTATTGTTTGACCAGTAATGCGAAGCGAATTCTGGAAACTGACGCCGAAAGGGAAACATCAGGCTATCAGCGAGAGTTTGTTACATATCCAGTAAGCACTGTCAAGGCAACTGTTAGCTTGCATTGTGGACTTGACTGAGACTGGGTGAGGACCGCTAGGAAGCGCCACCACAGGGCCATGTCCTATAAATGCCAAGCGCAGCGACGGAAAAACGCTTTGGACGGTTTCGGTTACATAGCCCGGAGCATCAACTCAGCTTAACTGCATTGCATGGACCTGTCAGCCTGGGTGAACCAGGAAGGATATCTAGATGGATATGTAGACATGTTCCTATAGATGTCACGCAATCGACGGAAAAATCACGTATGACGATTTTGTTTACATATCTCGAATAACTCGTGGACTTCAGCCAGGGTGAACCTGAAAGGATATGATAACTAAGTTCCTGATAATGTACGTCCATCGCAGCGGTCAGGAAAAATAACTTTGACTGATTTTGTTTAGTCATATCCTGGAAGCACTCATCAGCACCTGTGGTTTGCATGGACTTCACCTGGGGTGAACCCGAAAATATCCTCTAACCTCGGCACGTCAATTCTACGTGCGTTTGCGTGGGCAAACCAGAAGAGCATTTATACGATTTATAATATGTACCTATAATACGGATTTTCTATGTACCTGAAATAATTGTCTTAGAAACTATTCTACGATGGACTCAGTATAGGGTCTAACTCCAACATGAAAACAGTGATTTTTAGTACCTGTCCTAGTCCCCATAACCTATCTAAAAGCATGACAAATCCGATGTAAGTTTAATTATCATATAAAATGAAAGGCTTAATCGATGATATAACTTGTAAGCTGCGTCCTTGTTTCTTGAGTTGGAATGCTCTAACGAGGTTGGTCACGGCTAGCGCTATCTGAAGACACTTTTTGTTCTCTCTGTCGTTCCACAGGTGATTGAATTCATGTTACATAGCTAATCGCGGTGTCGGTTTTGTTGGTTTTCAACACTGTTTAATGGTTTGCCGCATACAACAATCCAACGTACTCCAGGGGACCAGCTTCTTTGTTTTCTTCCCGCGAAAGGGGGAAAACAAGCGCGCCTTATTAACTCCACGGGGAAAAAATTCGACTTGAAAACTGGAATCCAATTTCGCCACAAATGCGTCAGGAGAAACACCCTATCTTCTAATTTCGGCAGGCAAAGTCTCCGTTTTGGTGCCCGTTTTCAATGACCGAGGACGGGTTCATTGGAGTCGGAAAGTCTCCAATATTATGGGAGGCGAACAATAAATCCCGCCTGTATCGTGAAAATTTATTATAAAAAAATAAATTATGTGGGCCAGATTTCATATCTGAAAATTAACCAGGTTTACTTTTATAGTTACACAGTGTCTTTGTAATTGAAAGCAATTATCCGCAAACCACAATAGAACACCGCAAAATGTCTTGCGATGACAGCGACCATAACAGGATAAATGACGTCACGGCCATAGCAAACCCGGACCTGGACCTTTCCTTTCTGGATGAATTTGTTTTCTTTACCTTCTTCTTTGCACGAATTTTTTTTCTTGGCAATTTCCCT
>JAHPZR010050762.1:7500-33762 GCA_019787425.1 Platygyra sinensis | reverse complement strand
GTTTGCCAAGCAGTTAGGTCTCTAATGAGTCCTTTGGTCAGCACGAAACGAGCTGAGTAAGACTAGCTACGGACAGTGTATTATCACAAACAACTCTCAACTTTATTACGTTGTCATTTTAAAAATCAGGTGTCTTGGCTTGTGCTTTTTGCATTCTTTAGATACAATAACATATTTGTCGGAATTCTCTTGTTTCTTTCATTGTAGGAATGTAACAATTACAGCTGGATCGATCATTTCATTTAATGTAAGTAATTTTAAAAGTGCTGCTTGGATAAAAAGATGGTTCAATGTGTTTGCAGCCTTCCTGTGACTTTCGTGTTGGTATTCTTATTGCTCAGTGTTGCTGCAAGTATTGTCTTTGCACTGTGTTCTACTTTAAGGTGTATTCTTTTGCCTTATAATGGAGGACAACCAAAGTGAAGTGTCGGTCCAGTCAATAGAATATACCTGAAAGTTAGTGCTAAATCACTTTTATCGTTGATTTTCAGGTTGTGGTTGGGCCTGACATAGTCTTCCCCCCTGGGGTGAAAATCACGCTAAAGAAACAAACAGAGGATGACGCAGATTTCGGAATGGATGAACTTTCTCTTGACGAAAAGCCCACACTTGAACAGCAAGATGGTTAGTTGTTCCATAGTTAAATTAACTATGGTTGTTCCCTTGTTTTGTTTTTTGGTGATTAGTGATATAGGCATGCAAAGCAAGGTTTGATCTAGAATTGGATAAGCTTTGGTTTTTGTTGTAGTGCTGTATTTTTTATGTGAAGTTGGCGACATCTTTATATGCAAGATCGTTGTAATTGTTCTGAGTGTGTTATTTGTTTGTAGAGTTTAATGCAGAGGAAGTAGGCGTTGAAGGGGAAGGATATATATGGAGACCAGAAGCTGAATCCGATGATGAAATCGAACGACTGAGAGATGTTTGGGGTAAGAACCTGTTTGGTCCATTTGTAAACATGCTGTTAGATCAAGGTCCTTACCAAAAAATACCAGGCTAAAGACTCGGACCGGGATTGATGTTTGGGACTCTGCGGCAAACGCAAATGGTATGGGCCGAGTTGTAAGAGCACTATGAAAAGGAGTGAAATCTCGACTTCACGAACTCAATACGTTAAGGGCTTACTGACTTTAGGTTTTTTCTCTCTTCTTCCCCTTTCGATCTGGTATGCAGTTTTTATTTGTAAAACTAAGAAAATAATTAGGAGAAATTGGCTTTGGTACATTGAGAAGAGACGCAGTATCATATTTGATTAATGAAGCATAGTAAAGCGAGTGAAGCTCAAAGCAATGTGATGGATTTTATTCAGGTGTGGACAGAATAAGTTCAAGCGAAGAGGAAGTAAGCTCAGTATCCAGTGAAGAAGAGACTCCACCCAGCAGCCCGCCACCTGAGGACAGCAGATGTGAGTACTAGACAGAAACACGAGGTACAACGAGTGGCCTGAAGTGTAGGGTGGGTGGAGATGGCGGGGGAAGAGGGTGGGGGAAGAGGGTGAAGCATGAGGTGTTAAGTGGAATGGAGTGGCGTGCTCAGCGATAAAGGGAATATTGCTGGTACCCTCTTGGTGATCTGAGAACATTGTAACGTCTTTCCCCTTTCTATCAGTGAACTAAGAGCAAGGCCTCTCATTGTTTTACCTCAATTAGAACGAAGGAAAATATAAAAAAAAGCGGTGACGCGAAAACTGTCAGTTTGTTGTTTGTTAATCCACTGAGAAAAACAAGAAAAATCCCGGTGTATTTTAGGATTAGGTGGTTTATGCTGTGGCATATAAAGGCCCACGGTGTTTCTGTTTATTCTTTCGCATGTTGGTTTGAAGTGTTTTACTCTGAAGTGCTGGAGTCTATAAGACACGGAGTAGCTGATCATGTCGATCCAGAGAACATTATATTGGAAATAAATGCTTCAAAGTAAGTGAGCTTAGAAGTAGAATCATTACACTCGCTGTAAAGTAGCTCAGTCACTATATTTTGAGTTATTTTGGTGGTGTACAGTATTATCTTTTAATTGAAAGAAACCTGAAAATAGTAGTTTGCTAAAATAGAAAAACACCAATAATTACAAACCAAAAGGAACAAGGGTGGTTAAGGATCAGGATGGAGAAGATTGACAGGGATTACGAACAAATCTTAATCAGGGATTACAAATCTAAGCTCATTTTTTCAAGATGCGCAAACCATGACTCGGCGTAGATTCTTCAACCTTGTTGGCTTGTTAAAGCACCGCTTGTTTTTGTTTATCATTTACTTATCGCGTAAATTATTCTCACGACAGGTTTGCATACAACGTGACCTTCCACGAGCTAAATCAAGCGGTCGTCAAGTCTTTACTAGAGTCCTCTCTTCACGATGCTTCTTTATCCAAACAAGACTTGTCCAAGAATCTTAAAAAGGTAGTCTTTATTTATTGAATCTTTCGATGTGTTCAATAACATGAGAAAACTTTAAGTACATGCGTTAGTTGCTTCTTAAGCTGCCCGTAAGTTGTCGCTTTCGGGAAAGCAAGTGTTGCTGTAGGAACATGCTTGAGACAGATTAAAGGAACCTTTTTGTGCGGTTTCTTTTAATGCTTTTTTTCCAATAGTCAATACCTTATATTCTCCTGCTTCATTATAGTTTTAGTTCACTTGACTAATGGGAGAATTTTATTTCCTTTCAGGCAGTGGATTATCTTCTTCCTATTATTTCCAACTACATTAAGACGTCTGATGGCCAAAGAGATGCGCTGAATGCCTCAGAGGTCAGTTTTTGTTTTTTAATTATTGTTTCCGTTTCTATAGTACTATGGTTCACGTGTGCTTCCCCACGGTTACAAATTAAAAAGGCAGGTTGTGTTGCTATTCGACGGAAGTGAAAAGCCCTTTTGAATGTGAAAGTTATTCCAGTGGAGATTGGCAGAGTGCACGTGTGAAAATGTTAAATACAGCTGATTTTGGATTCCAGTGAATTTCCTTTCTCTTGCCTCGAAGAATATTCACACTATCATTCTTTGTCACTTTTGATCAGGAATTTTTCGTGCAAGCAATGTGGGCGGCGCCGCTGTGTCAAACCTTTCTCCATCTTTTGTACGACAAAGAAATCCTAGAGGAGCCCATGATTCTTCAGTGGTATTCCCGCAAGCACGCGGGAGGAGAGGAAAGCGGCTTTGAAACACAACGTAAACAACTGCGACAACAGGTACGTCACTCTTGTCACGTGACCAGATATGTCAGCATGTCACTGAGCCATAGTGTATATCGAAATTGGCATTATTTTTTTGTTTACTGGTTACGGTTTTTCCCACGAAAGCCGCGGTGTGCTGGGATGAGAATCCTTGTTGTACCAGACGTTATTACACCTCCCTTGTTTCGCGGAACGAGACACTTTGCTCCTAAATTGCTAAGTTTTGATTGGCAGATTAGGTCGCGTTGTTGTTGTCTTATTAATGATTGTAACCGGAACAGAAGTGTTGTAGCGTCAATTGTCTTCTCTTTCATTTTATTTTTTTTTAAAGTGCCCCTGTGATCAAAAAAATCACTTCCTTTTTTTCTTGAGATTCTGAAAGTGTGTCTGCTTAACACTTGAGTGGCAAAATTCTGACCTTTCATTTTTATCCAAAGGCTGTTTACTTTGAGTGTAAGTTTTGGATTTCACGATCCGCCATTACTCACGTTCAAACCTGACCGATTTGACCTCAGAGGGTTGGATCCGGGAAAAGTGACGTCAAAGGCTCACCAGCTTAAAATTTCAGCGTGTGAACGCAGCTTATTATGTATGCAAAGTGCGAGTTTGAAAGTGTGAAAGCCCAAAACTCCCGTGCTGCATAATAATTCTGCAGCGTACACACGCATTGCATTCTTAAACTAGTGAGCCTTTGACGTCATTTTCACCTCGATCCAGCTCTCTCAAGAACTTAAATTTAGTAATGGCGGATCATTAAATAGGAAAGCTCCAGTTAAAATAAACAGGTGCCTTTTTTAAATCAAGGATTAAAACTTGGGTCCCTTAGTGTTTAGTTAACATAGTTTTGAAATCCAAAGAAAAAAAATAATTTATTTTTTGTCACAGGGGCACTTTAAGAGCCAATGCAAATTGTGGCATTCCTTTTCAATGCTGTTGTTCTGTTATTGACAGATTTCTCGCTTCATCACGTGGCTACAAGAAGCAGAGGAGGAAAGTGATGATGACGACGACGACGACGAAGAAGAATGAATCAATTTTATCAATTCTGTTCTAGAAGATGTATTAATAAATAAAACTTTTACCCTTATTGCCTAAGTTGTCTTTTGCCGCTGTATGCATGCTTGTCTAGACGTTGCTTATGATCCACTTCCCGTTTGTCCTCGCACAGCAATATAAAATTCAGAACGCTGGTTTGGTGGCGAGAGCAATCGTTTTTTCACTAATGTGGCCTGGGTCTAAAACTTGGCGTCATATTCAGAGCGGAAAAACGTACTTTGCAGCTTTCTGTGCATTCCCGGTAGCCCTACTTGCGGGCTCAGGTTATAATGCAAGCTGCAATGGCTTGCAATGGTTGCAAACAGCGACGGACTGTAACAAGGCACGCGAGGATGTCGCTCGGTTGATTTATTTATATGAATGTTGTGCTGCGTAGCACTATGAACACAAATGGTGGAACAGAATATTAACTCTGAAGTGTAAATTAAAGTGCTAATTAAACCCATGAATAACCCACTAGGCGTTAGCCCTAGTAAAAGGAATTAGGGAACCACACGCCCAGTGGATAATTCATGGGTTTAATTAGCACTTTAATTTACACTACAGGGTTAATTCTCTGTTCCACCATTTGTGTTCATAGTGCTACGGGGCACAACATTCATATGTATCACAGTACTCTCTCTTCGCCGCGATTCACCACCTAAATCGTCCCGGTAACGGTAGATCTAATCCGGAGGTAGTGGGTTCGATTCCCACCGAGGTCAAAAGATTTTTTCTTTACCTCGTGTGGTTCCCTGATTCCCTTTACTAGGGTTAACACCCAGTGGGTTATTCATGGGTTCAATTAGCACTTTAATTTACACTTCAGAGTTAATTCTCTGTTCCACCATGTCCACCATTTGATTTATTTATACTTGGGCAAGCATGAATTTTTTTCGGCATTTCACTGTTAAGAAAGCAAGTCTCCCCGGCCTTGCCTGCTGAGAGGCTCTCTTACATTTTCAACTTTTATTGGTCTAAGTTTCTCTCTAAATAAATAGTTTCAGGTCCCATCATTTTCTCTTGGTCCGACACAAAGACCAAAAGGTAAGGTGCAAACGGGACTTGGAGTCCCATGCAAGGTACCTCCCAACTAAATCAGTAAAAATCTTAAGAAATGCATATTGAACTGCTGTTGCCAGTGGCACCCACAATAACGTGCGGGACTCCAGTAGCATGATTTTTCGGGGTCATTGAAGACATTAGCTAGTGCATCTTTGTACAGATTAGAAATATTTTTTTCGGTTAAATAAGTCTTTGCACCCGTTCGAAACGCACTGCGCCTTTTTGAGCTAAATCTTGACTTTTTTATAGGCTGTAAAAGTTACGAAATCTAGCCATCGTCTGTTCCAAGACCGAGCTAGTAAGGGGCATAGGTCTATTCTTGGTTTGAAGTCACAAACTTCTTTGCATGCATGTTTACAAAGGCTTACTGTGATGCAAATCCGTCTGTGACGTCAGAACTTACGTTTTTCCGCTCATATCTTTTATCTCTTATTGGTCCTCGTCCTTTGCTCCGACGGTTTTTGTCTTCGTACTTACCCCTTCTGCCCTCCACAAGAAACCAGCCCTTTCCAAATTCAATTCTATCTGGAAACAGTGTCCATGGACTACTATTTCCAATTTTTTTTTCAATAAACGTAGACTGAGAGTTCTTTTTTATTTTGACTCGTCACGCGTTCTTTCATGAACGCGATGAACCAAAAGAAGACTAGCGAACGCCTGTGGACTGGGTCAATAAGTATTCGAGAAGAGTTCCATGTCTGAAATCCCCTTGTTTTCCCGAACAATATGATCTGTGCTAGCCACATGCTCAGTTACGTGTAAAAAATTAGTTGTAGAATGAGAGAAGAGAGAATAACCGCGGAGAATACTGAAAATTAAGCAGATTTATTGAAACATTTTTTCCAGAATTTGCACTTCGAAGAAAAAAGTACAAGATATACAGTGCATTTTTCCTTTGTTTTCAATTAAAAAATAACACGTAAATTTCGTTCACACTTGTTTTGTCTGGGCCATCTAACTTATTTCCGGTTCATACGTTGCATTTCTGCCGCGTCGAATCTCAATTGCATTTGACATGGCAGAAATGCGACGTATGAACCCGGCTTTAAGTAATTCGTAATCTGTTGTAAGACTGTCAGAATGGCACTGTCATTTCTGAACCTATTTAAACATCGCTTTGTTTATATTTAGTTGCGCGAAGTGAAGCTGCAATTAGTTTTTTTGGTAAATGTTTATCATTGCTTTATGGCGAATTTATAATAATATTACTGAATGAAAAAGAAAACTGGATAGATGACAAAGTAAATAATTGAAGTTCAGAAGGAAAAATCTACTTGTGTCCTCTTTTCAAACTGTGATAATCATTGCGAGCTTACAGATGAACTTTTACTATTCTTTTGTAAATAGTAACTGACCAGTTAAGATCCCAGTCCTCTAGTGAGTTTTAGTGCGATGTTTAGAAGCAGCGTCTGCAGAATGAATGGTGCTCCGATCATATTCTTCCAGTCCCAGGCTTTCCGGTGTTACACGTCTCGCGTAGTAGGACCTCTGCTTTGGACGCAAAGGACGCGTAATTTTGGGTCGTCTATACGGCACTCTGAGATGTTTTCTCAAGTAAAGCTGACGTGCTATTGCTCGCTGGGCACTCCTATAGCGGCTGTACTTTCTAGAGAGGCTAGAAAAATATCGAAAAGTTAGCAGAGCAGGAATTCTGGGTTGAAAATGTGGGTGGTTTGTGTCACGAAACATTTACAAGCATTACTTTGTTCTTGTGCCCTGTGGAGGAATTTTTCATCTGGCAGGAAAAAAACAAACACTTCAAAGAACCGTATGCAACTTAACGCTGGTTTTCGCAAAATTTAACTTTCACTTTTTTTCAGTCAGTCATTTTTCAATAATAATAAGTAATAGTAATAATAATAATAATAATAATAATAATAATAATAATAATAATAATAATAGTAATAATAAGTTGAAAACTTATATAGCGCATGCTTCATGACTTTAGATGAATTCAAATTACCACTAGAAAAACATCGAAAAGGTAGCAGAGCAGGTACTTCATGCCCGATTCAGGTGGATGTATTTCTGAATAATGGCTTATTTTCTTATGAAATAAACTACTGAGGCATCTTGCGTCAGGGAAAGCCACACTAGTGTGTTTAGCGCACTTCTTACCTATTCACCACTGATTTTCTAGCCGCGCAGCAGGAGTTATCACAACTTGGCGCGCAGTAAGCTGGACACGAAGGATGACAAGGATTCGGGACATATTGTGTGGCACAGCACTGTGGGCTGCACTGAGGATAACACGAAAAATGGCATGATCCCGGGCACATGATGCTGGGACTAGTGGACACCGGAGCCACAGCTGCCGAAGTAGCAGCCACTGGAGCCATTGCAGCAGGATTAGTATCCTCTGCGTCCATCATGCCAGAACAACAGTCATCATCGCAATCAGGGAAACAGTTGTCGTCACAGGTCCCAGGGCATGACGGGAGCACCGGAGGTAACACGTGCGCGGGAGGGTGGTACTTGCGAGGGTGGAAAGCGCAGCATGACACGGAGCACCCGGTAGGGTAACAGATGTTTGGTTTAGAGCAGGGTTGTGCGCACACTCCGATGCCTGGCTTCTGTGTTGGTCGGCTAGGTCTCAGATATCCGGCGGGTAGAGCAACTAAAAACAGAAACATACAGTTCAATCTTGTTTCTACTGGTGTTGAGCTTTCAAGTGTACGCTAACTGCTTTCTTGATGGGTTTGACCTTCACGGCGTGGTCTGCAGTAATGATATTTTGTAATTTTTTATACTGGCAATCAGGGTTTATCTGCTAATACAATTGACTCTGCGTTTTAGAAAAGTTTAGTTTTAGAGTCTCAAGTTAAGTAACCGGTAATATATCATCCCTCTTTTTTCGCTTTGCGGTCAGCTTTGTTTGAGCTTTGTCACCTTTACTGTCCATGGTCAGGAGGGCGTTCCAAAGCTGTTATCTAGGTAGCCCAATTTTAGTGTTCAGGATATTTCTTGGATTGAAATTCAACTCGGATTCACAACAATCACTTAAACCCTAAATACAAAGGAGACGTTGTTTTCATACCCGCTGATAGATACTTGGGCGTCACAGGCATGTTGCCAAGTTGTCCTGACAGTAGAGCGAGCGATAACCGGTTGAGATGGCCTGGAGCATCCTTCTTGAACAGCAATCCAAGCGTGGCAATCACGCTACCACTCCTACAATGTGATTGGAAATGTCAGATTTGAGAACTTGTTTATTAATAAAAGAAATACTTAAACGAATAGAAAGTTGTTCATGTAAGGTTTGGATTTCCATCTACAAAAGGAATTTAATTTCGAAAAAGTGACCAAAAAACATGATATCGATTCTTCGATTACATGTTATCTTAGTGCTTAATGTTTGTAGTCATGCGTTTAGCTTCAGCGCCTTTTAGCTGTCTCTGTCAAGTTATGGGTGTACTTAGAATTTAGAAAAAGCACTTCAGAGGACACCTCAAGTATAACTCTAACACTTCTCCCTTGATTTTCAAACTTGATTGTGCATCCATAAAGTGATAAACGCACGCTTGTCGTGAACCTATTCTTAAATTTTTTGCGTTTACTCTTTTGTGTTCAGTTAAACTCTCTAGGGCAAAGAGAATAGTTCAATTTCTTCTCAATAAATATATTGCAAGACATTCAGGTAATGAGAACAAGGAATATATTTAACCTTTATTCTGTATTCATTTGTATGAAGCAAAAAGATGCCCAAGTGAGGGGGTCTGTTTTAGCTTGAGCAAAAATGTTTACTATTTTATGTCCGTCCTACCTCAGCGATATGAGTTGCACTTCTTCAAATTCGTCATCTTCATCGTATAGTTTGATAATCTGAAGAAACCAATGACCAAAACATTAAAGGCTCGCATTTAAAACCCATGAGGGACTCAAATGCGTTCAGTGTTACTTTGATTGCATCATTACGGTGTGATGAATGCGATAAGTTTTAGCACCCTAAAGTCTCCATACCAACTCAACTTTTTCATCCTTGGCCATTCCAGACCCATACACAAAATCCTATGATTGGCTAATCTTTTAAAAATTCTCAACCAAACATGCACTCGTGGAACACTAGTCAACCACAAAAATGTCGAATAAAATTGATAACCACAATGGTTGTCATCTATTTCACTTCTCGAAAATACAGAATAGCGCCTCCTACTTGTGTAATCAAACTTACTTGTCCACATGTCATCTCTAATTTGTCCTCTGTTTACAAGAGAGGCGTGAGAGAGAGATGTGAAAGAATCACTCTCACTGCGCGCCACACATAAGAGACGACTATGGACAAGCCTGTCCTTTCACGACCGTTCAGCACCCTCGTTATAATCAAAGACGGGCTCGAATCTCAACTCCTGGACTTGTAACATTTATTCAGTCAAAAGCAAACAATATACTTACTGCCCTAGTCACGTTTATTTTGACTTCTTCATAATCCAAACTTCCAGGCATCCGCATCCGCTCTGTATAGCGGAGTTTAGGGAAGCGAATCTCCACTCGAAAATCTTTACCTGCACAATAAATAGACTTTTACTGACGCATAGGAATGTGGTGATGGCTAACAATGGAACCAAACTTTAAAAGAGTATTCCAATAATGCAGTATTTTTAGTTTGTTAGTCCAGTATACAAATAGCAGACAAATAATTGTAATCAACCAATCGGATTGCTGTATTGTAGGTGAGTATTGTAACGGGCGTTGTCCCAATTGATCCCTTTGGTGGGTTTGTGTGTCAATATCCCACTAAATCAGCTATGCTAAGTAGAAAAAAGATAAATAACGAGCTTAATACCTCGCTTTGGTGTGAGGAGAGCTATTGAAGGAGGCAGCTTTGACGGGCTTTGTAATGTTTTCTCTTTGGGACCTTTATCATTCATAGGCGCTATATAAGAAAAGTCAGGCGGTTTATTGCTCTTCGTCGGCACTTCGTCGCTCATTGGCAATTTTGCAAAAGCCTCAAGTCGTGCATCCTTTTCTTCCTGGCGTTCATAACTTGAGGCCTCCTTAGCGCTGCTGCTGTCGATCCCTGGTCTCACGTTTACCTCAGTGGGATTGTAACTCGCATAACTAGGCCCCGCGTTTGTATCACCATGCTCGGACCCCAGATTATGAGGCCGAAAATTTATGGAATTGATGTTGGATCCCTCATACAGTGGCGCTCCTTCTGTGTTACTACTCACTGGCTCTAATGAACTTAGTTTTTTATCTATCTCACTATTCCCGAAGCTCGGTCTTTCATTTAAACCAGTCGAGCCTACGTCACCGTTATTAATCATGGGCCCTGGGTCGGTTAAATGTTCTTGGGAAGTACTTGGAACTTGCTTTATTTCATCAACTCTCGCATATGAAGGTTGTATGCTCTCGGTCTCCGGTATGTCAGGTCTTGGACTTGAGAAGCTCGTCTCAGGCTCTTGGCTGTTTTCTAAAGCTGGACCCTCATTCGTGCCGGAGTCTACATTAGCCTGCTGAGAATGAGGAAGGTTTGGTTCTGTCGTGTTTTCTAATCCAGTGGCACTCGGTTCAAAGTTAAATTCCTTAAAATAAACCATGTTTTGGTCTTTACCATTGGACTGTATGTTTGACGATTCGCCTAGAGGTGAATCGAAAGATAAATTTAAGTATAGATAGGGGTGTTACACAGCTCAGGTTACCGAGCCCATAATTACTAAGGAGCTGCTTAGACTTACCGTATCCCTTTGGTATTTGCTTGTTTTAGCTGAGTGGTTTAATCTGTTCATAGCAGTGACTTCTGCATCCATGACATGGCAAATCTGATTATGTTCAGTATTCCCTCATTATTTTATGCATTTAAAATCTGGTTGTCCACTGCCATAGCTATGAAACAATTTACCAAAACCTGACAGAAAAACCAGCTTACTATTGACTTAACTACAGCTAGTTACTCAATGTAAAGATACTTATCAGCAGCATGCCCGTGTTTAGCGTTAATAATATAGTGGAAATACAAGTCTCGCACGTGTTCACGTTTTCTTCGTATATCTCCGAAAGACCTCCGAAATTTGACTAACTTTTGGCTGTAAAATGGAACTACTTTCTTTCCATCTTAAGGTAGCGTATAAAATATTTTATATGAAATCTTGTCGAATTTTTCCTGCTTTTACTTCGTAGAAATAGGCGATTCTCAAATAGGACTTCCTCACCTGGAGTGGTGTTAGGCTGGTTATTTTCCTTACTTCCTTGATTGCTTTCGTCAGAGGATTGTTCTGCGACATCTGGGACATTGTCGTTGAATTTACCGTCTATATTTCCGCGGGGACTGTAGCGAGCCACCAAAAAGAAGTTCCCGGATTTACTCTGAGCTGTACCAATCCCAACCTCCTTAGAGTCACGCCAGACCAACTGGCTAAAGTGACCTGTAAAGAGTTACATCTGTGGTTGTTTTTGTGATAATCTTTGCAGCTAACTATAGACGTTGCGAGTTCCGTCATGCATGTTGTGACTCAGATTATCCCGGTGTCCTAAGTTGATGACAGCTACAGCCGTTCCTACCAAGTGATTATTGCCTCTAAAGGTGGCAGCCTATTTCAGTTATCGACCCTCGCGGGTGAAGATCAAAAAGAAATTCATCCGAAATGTGCACTTCCGTATAAACGTGTAACTGAAACATTGGTAACGGGGGACGTCCTTACGATTACTATGCAGGTTAGCGCACGATCTGGTGAAATCTGGTAAAAAGCCGACAGTTTACAGAGATTAAGGGTGCGTTCCTTTGGGATGGCCTGGATCAGGATCGGTGATCCAAGATAACTTGAAAGGAGTTGATGAATCCACTTTGGTCAAGGATTTACCGGTGTCTGTGATGCAGCATGACACGAGCGATCCAGGATCATTGATGTTGACTTGGATCATCCCGAAGGAGTGCACCCTAAGGATATGTTACTTGTTCTGAGTCAGTGCTCCAAGATCACTCACATCATGTGGCGTCAAAAAAGCTGACGAATCAACTCTGGTCAAGGGTTTATCGGTATCGTTGATGCACCATGATGGGAGTGATTTTCGATTATTGTTGTTGACCCGGGTCAGGATGCGTTCCTTTGAGATGATCTAGATCAATGAATCAAGGTCACTCGGATCATGGTGCATCAAATGAGCTGATAAATCCACTCTAGGTAAGAATGCATTGGTCACTTTGATTTACTATGGGCTGTGGGATCTTGAATCGTTGATTCTGATCATCCCAACAAAACACACACGAAGTCAACCTGCTGCCAGATGTTTCCTTTTCAGGCTTTGTTTTTGCGACTGCTGAAATTGCATACTTGGTTGTAGAGTTCATTCAAGTGACATTTCATATATTCACTTTCAACAGACGAGTTAAAGCATAAAGGAAACAAGATGTCGAAAGAGGCGTTCGCACAGCCAGCCTTCATTTTAAGTAACGCAATAAGAAAGCAAGGAATGTTGCTCAGCACCTCTAGATCACACCAGTCTAATGTAAGGCTACCAACCATCTCTTCGTCTGGTTTCCCTTGCCGATTGCTCGTACTCATTTAAACTATAGAATGAAGGACAGGTTCTGTGTGTATTAGGGGTCTTACCAAAGAATATGGGACCTAGGCTTAACCTCAGCCAGGGTTGTGACCCCGACCACTTGATATCCGTAGCCCAACTCGGCAACCATTCGCCAACGTGTCACCGGATGTTTCTTATCCCGAGTTTTGTTGATAGCTAGCACTGGAAATTCAAAACCGAACGAGTCCGTTAAAACGATGCTACATTGTACAAATCGATTACTTACTGGTACTTTCATCCAGATGTGGAGATCTGAAGTCATAATTTTTACCCTCTTGGTACCAATTCTTAACAGCTCGCCCACAGGCTTGCTCGGGGTCACCACCATACATGTAAAACAGGTTTTCTCCATCAGACGTTCTGGAGTCATGCTGAAGCTGATCTATTGCTGCAAGGTGATTGGCCCATTTCTGTGCGTTTACAGCAATGTCTGTTGACCATGAGAGAGCTGGAACTCCATGACGGGCTCGAACTTCGTTGTGGGCGTCCAGACAGTCCCGTATGTAAGAACTCTGGAAGGATAAGACTAGAAACAAATACCAACCAAGAAAAGAGACAGTTAGCAAGAAGTAGAGGGAAAAAAACTTTACTTTTGCAACGCAGGTTAAAAGGCGTCAAAATTAGGCTCGACAATCTCTTGTAAGCGCTTATCTTGACACGTAATTGGAGGACACCACTATTTTGCTCTTTGGACACGTTGTTAAGTTCATCATTTGCAACCTTCAAATTAGGATGCAATTCAAACTGACTTTATGAACGGCTGCCCGTAATGTATCTACCACAAAAATGCTGACATCTGGGCTCAATTAGATATGGGCAACTTAGACCATCTTGAACACTCTAATTACATTTTCCAGTTGAAACTAGGATCAATGCTCATTAAAACTTGCTTGCTTTTAGTTAAATGGATTAAATCATCTCTATCATGGTAGATCTCCAATTAATGGCTCAAACTACCTCGGTGATGTGTTTAAACAAGTTAAGAAGAAAACTTTTCGCTTTCAAATCAGAAAATGTCCAATTATGTCGGTCATTTTTTTACGACAAAAATTGACAGTTATTAGGCGTCGGTGTTATTGTCTGTGTCCACCACATTTTGTTTGTTAATAATATTGTTTTAAATGAATACACGAACTAGGTTTGTTAGTACTCTAACCGACAGGTCATTCGAAATCTTAACACCAAGCTAATTCGAGATCAACACGTTTAACAAACGTGGGATGTATTTATCAAATTTGGAGTACCTACCTCTCGTTGCACACAATAAAACGCTCACAAGAAATTCTATCTTCATCTCTGATCTAAGTAAGAAAACCCCATTGGTAAAGGGACGAAGAAAGGAAAACATTCATTATTGATAAGTGGAACACAACCTCCGTGACAATACCTGCCACATTTGATTGTTTGTTCAGGTATTCTATTGTATAAAAACTAATGGAAAAAGGAGCGTTTTAAGCGCAATCAAAGCCTGCGGAAAGGTCAGACAATCGGAGCATGCTATATAACGCAATGTTTTGGAATGATATACCTCGACACATCTCCCATGTAACTTGATATGTTTATCTTATTGGACTTGCTTGTTCGTTCCTTTTGGGGAAATATGTGTTCAAAGAAACCTATATTTCCCAATACGTACCGAAACGAGCTAGTTTAATTAAGTATTTATTATGTAACGCTGCTGACAAATAAATGCGTCCCCGCGATCCATTAACGGTAGTCTCAAGCGCAAACATTTACTGGCACATTTACTATTTATTTACATTTTGCGGTATTTTGCGTGAAAGTTAAACTCAAATGGTTCCTTAGATAAGAAGAGAAAAACATAGACCTTTTTTTCAAGCTGTTATTGTTTTAATTACTTTGACGTATTTAGTAATAATACTAGTAGTAATAATAATAATAATAATAAAATAATTATAATAATGATAATAATAATAATAATAATGATAATAAGGAAAAAGGAAGCAAGGCATGTTGCAATAATAATAATAGTAATAATAATAATTCAGTCAGATTATTGTTCAGTTAGATTCACTTAGATTATTATTCCTTTCAACGTTCTGTTCAGTTCTTTCTATCTCTTATAGGTATAAAAGTTCGTAACTAAGTTCTTAATTATTATTATTTAAGATGAATTACTCCAGTTTTCTACTGGGTACAGTTGATTGTGTCTCAACCACTCCCCGCAGCTCAGAGACACAACACCTTACGTAAGAGATGGGCTGTTCCCAGGATAGCCGACAACTGTGCATTCCGATGAATTCAGGTACACTTAGCTTGTCATACCAGCTCTTAGCCCTTTTCGATATGCTTCCAAGAGCACCAATCACGATAGGTATTACGGTGACTTTCGAGGCTCCGTGAATCCTTCTGATTTCAAATGCTATATCCTGGTACTTTTCCACCTTCTCCTCCTCAGTTCTGATGATGTTCTGGTCAGCTGGCACAGCTATGTCAATAAGAGTCCATTTCTGTGTATCTTTATGCACTAGAGTAATATCTGCTCGATTATGCTTCAATGCCTTGTCTGTGTAGATAGTCATGTCCCATGTGACTCTCACTTCTCCATTTTCCACAATTGGCAAAGGTTGATGGTCATACCATTTCTCAGTACACTCTATCCCATATTTCCTACACACCTCCCAGTGTACACGCAGGGCCACCTTGTCGTGGCGTTTCCTATACTCCTTCTGGGCAAGCTTCTTGCATCCACTGACAATGTGCCACACTGTTTCAGTGGATTCTCCACACAGTCTACACAGTGGTGTCTCTGAGGTCTTATCGATGCTGTGCTTGATAGAGTTTGTTCTTAAGGCTTGTTCCTGTGCAGCTAGTATCAAGCCTTCTGTCTCTTTTTTAAGAATCCATTCCGAAGCCATCTCCATGACTCCTCCCCCGCTACATCTGTTGTTTGTTGGACAAACTCACCGTGCAAGGCTTTCTCCTTCCAGCTCTTAACTTTCTCTTCTTTTATCCTTCTTTCATAGTCCTGGAGGTTTTCTTCTTCAACAATTACCTTCCCTTTCATTGCCGTACATAGCCATACAGGTATTTTCTTTCCTTTCTTACACACTCCTCAATTCCAATCAGTCCTCTTCCTCCTTCCTTCCTTGGTAGGTACAGCCTTGCAACATTACTCCCGGTGTGTAGACAGCCCATACATTGCCAAGATCTTCTTAGTTCTCCTATCCATGCTGGCCATTTCCTCCATGGTCCAATCCACCATCCCCGCACTGTAGCGTACTACGCCTATAGCCCAAGTATTGATACCACCAATCAGATTTCCTCCATTCAGTTTTGATCTACATAACTTCTTGACTCGTCTGATATACTCTGATGTTATTTTTACTTTCATCTTGGTATTGAGATTCTGGTCCGACTGTAAAATGCCAAGGTATTTGTAGCCTTCTTCCCCTATTTCTCCGATATGCTGGTCATTGGGTAAGTTTATTCCGCTACTGTCAACTTGTCTTCCCTTCTCATTTCCAGGACAGCACACTTTTCAAGCCCAAACGACATCTTGATATCTTGCGAGAAGATCCTGACTACTTGAATAAGTCAGTCTAGTTGGTCTTTGTTGGCTCCGTACAACTTCAGGTCATCCATAAATAACAAGTGGTTAATGGGTGTCATGTCTTTTGCCAGTCTGTACCCAGCTCTCATGCTTCGAAATACTAGGGTCAAGGGTAACATGATCACTATAAACAGCAATGGTGACACTTGAAGGAGTCACCTTGAAAAATTCCTCTCTTTATGTTAACCTGTCCAAGGACTGTTCCTCCTGATGTCAGTACTGTCTTCCAGTTCTGCATGCTGTTGCTGATTATGGAGACTATATTCTTGGCAGCCCCAACCATCTCCAGGCATTTCAGGATCCATGAGTGCGGTACCATATCGTATGCCTTTTTGTATTATTATTATTATTATTATTATTATTATTATTATTATTATTATTATTATTAGTTTTGAAATCTATATTGATTTATTTCAGAACCTCTCTGAAAACCACTTTTGTGACTAAATATTCTTTCCTGACTAAATATTACAATTAAAGGTCAGCACACACGAGGGAGCAGTTCCTGTGACTAGTCCTTGCAACAAGTCGGGGGCATAAAGACAAGTCCCCGAGACTGGTTTCTCAAAACCCTTCGTGTGAACTGTTCGTGGACAATTCTCAGGGGCTATACCCGGCCGGGGACTTGTGTCCTCGCAAGCATGTGCCGAGCTAAATTTAAATTCTTACTTAACGGCCAACTATTTTCTGTTGTGAAATGCTTTGGAGAAGGAACTCGCCAAAGCTATTACGTTATGGGTCCCACTTGCAACTTGAATTCAGATCGCTCAGGATACCAGTCAGAATAATGAGTGTTATCACGTGACGGCACGGCAGCCATATTGGTAACCCAAACCAAACTTATGTAACTTACTTTTATTAGAGTAAATATGGATAGCTGCTGGCCACGCGAGTGAAAACGTTCTATAGCAGACTGGCACTATGCCGTTATTTGACTACAGCTACCTCAGTATTAAATTCGGTAGTATTCATTTATACACTTGGGTAGAGAGAGGGACTGTGAGAGTAAAGTGTCTTACCTGAGAATAAAGCGAATGACCCCAGCCAGGTCTCATATGCAACTCGGACCGCTCGATCCGGTGGCCAGCGTGCTAAACGTTAGGTCACCGCGTCCATAAATGCTTTTGCTAAAAACAAAAGGAAACTGAGCAACAAGATTATACCGTCATGAGCATGCAATGGGCGCACGCGGTATATTTTTGGCACAGTTCGAGCTTGAAGAAGAAACAAAATGAAAATTTTTTAAGCTTGTAACCAACTAAAAGATAGGTTTTCAGCATCATAGCTGTGTTGCTGTTCATTTTGCGTATGTTCCAAAATTGTATTGTCGTGCAACCATTTGAAAATTTCAAAATCTAAAAAGAAATGTAATAATAATAATAATATAATAATAATAATAATAATAATAATAATAATAATAATAATAAATAGGTTCTTATAGGGCGCATTTCTGACCTCAATGCGCCTAACAATGGATAATTTGTAAACTCGAGCCTTAAGAAAAAATAATCAATTAATTGAATGTATGGCCATTCGGACGCTGTGTTCGGACACAGCGTCCGGATGGCCTTACATTTCTTTGTTAATTTTGACGTTTTTAATTCGCTGTACCTGATTAACACCAAATCTGGGGATTTTGTAAATCTCGGTGTGCACTTTCTGACCATGTGGATCAATAGTTGCCTATACCGTAATTTACCGACTCGTACCTAGTCCTTCACGGTCTGAACTCAGGCAATTCTAATTTCTTATATTTGCAGTTCTGCAAACAGGACATCATGGCCAACATCGCAATGAACAGGAACTTTAAATATTTTCTATTCTTTTGCTAATAGTAGGTTTCTTAAACGAATATAAATCGAATCTTAAATAGGTTTGTTATTTATATTTCAGTATAATGGATATTGCAGTGTCCCGATGGCAATGTAGCAACTCATGAAAAAAGTCCTGTCATTTCTTTGTGCCTTTTTTAATATTGATTTTTGAGCATCTGGGTAGTTAATTTATTCGTCCTCCTTTCATTTGTACATTGTTAATAAATCTGCATTCAAGGTGTAGGTTTAACTTGTTCTTACTCACTTTAGCCGCTCCAAGTGTTTCGTTTCTCTGCCCCGCTAATCCGCTGATTTTGTTTTTTCTTCTCCTTCTAATCCCGGCTTATACAAAATCACATAAAACCTACTAATCATCGCAAATACAAATACTTTCACTCTCGTGTACAAAGAGCCGTTTGCCGTAAATATCACGTTTAACCTCCCCACTTTTAGATCACTCCTGGCTTCAGAAATCCTAGTACGGTCTTGAAGTTGCCAATCTTTTGACGCGAATGTTACTCACATGAACAGACCAAGCGGTTTCAAGAACATTTTTATCCTCGGTGATGTGTTAATTTCATTCTGCTATTCCTTGGTATAAAGGGCGCTATTTTCCATTTAAGCAATAGAGCACTTTTTCCGTGTTTACAGAGCCTCATCTTAACACTCCGGCGGAGGGTTGGGAGAATTCTCGACAGTAACGCAAAACCGAGACGTGGTCGGGGTTTGCATAACTGTCTCGAATTCTCCCAACCCTCCTCGTGTTTAGATGAGGCTAAGTAAACACGGAAAAAGTGCTCTATTGCTTTTATAAAATAATTCTTAAAAATACGTGCAAATCTGAAACGTCACAACCGTGTTTACATACTCTCATCTAAACACACCTATCGACCAATGAGAGCGCGCGTAGTGGCTCAGTTATTTCATAAAATTGCGTCTAACTCGCGGTAACTAAAATTTGGATTTGCCACGAGTGTTATAAGAATGGATAGCACTGACTCGCTTTGAATCAAACGTAAAATCTATAAAGGCATTTGCAAATTTGCATTACGTATTTATATTTTACATATTTATAAACGAAGACAGTGGTGAAATAACCTATGTTTAAAAAGTGTTGTCCAACAAAGTTTTTTCAATGCCTCTGTAAAAGAGTAAAAACTAGGTAAACTAAGAATAATTTTAGCAGCCTTGTTTTGCAGTAGCTGCAATTCATTCGTGAGCAGCATTGTCCTTATCACCCCAGATTGTATCGCTATGATTGAACAGCGGGAGCACTTGGCTGTTGTACAGAGTAATCCGCGTTACAAGTGGGAGCAAATGACTTATTCGTATTAAACCTTTAACATGGTCACCCCAAGTTATCGTCTTGTTTATGGTCACGTTAAGGTCGTTAAAAGTATCAGTGCATGCATTCAATTGGCGAGTTATCACCAACAACATTGACATCATTACAAGTGCTAAGCTTCTTGATACTACCAATTAAAAACAAGTTTAGATTTAGAAGCATTCAAGGTCAGACGATTTGTACTAAACCACGACGAAAGCTTAGCTAGATGGATTATAATAACTTTTATTTATATAACGCCATTAGTACGTTCATGGTGCTTTACAAAGAAATGTGTTAAACTATACAATATTCATATGGCCTCAACATATCTATAGTTTTTAACATTGTAGATAGGTGTCATTGCTTAGTGGGAAACTGCTATTTTACTTGACACGTTAATAAAGTTATTATTATTATTATTATATCGGGTGGTAATACCCTCAAGAGTGTCTGTCAACTTGTAGTTCAACATATTGTTGCACGACAAGTTGCAAGCGCATGTTGTACTGAGTCATAAGTTTGTTGAATATTACTGGCTCAGCATCCAATGAAAAATGAAAAATTGCTCAGGTTATCGACAGACAACAGACATACAGAACGTTAAATGAGTGATGGTGAAATTGCAGCTCGGTAAATATATTCACTGCTGAATCCTGCAGGAGGCAGGAGACGCATTTTATGTAAGAACTCAGTTAAATGACCTGGCTCTCCATGAGTTCTCGTAGCTCAGTGGATAGAGCGTCCGCCCGGTGTTCGGAAGGTCATGGGTTCAAATCCTATCGGGACTCAGATTTTTTCTAGGTCCCACGCTCGTGTTACATTACTTTCATATATGTACAGAACGTTTTTGACAGATAACCTCAAAATTACCAAAAACCTAATTCACTACTTGCACAATACCATAATGCACCTCTTTTACCCCCCCAAAATTTTGCATTTGCAATTTCTCCTGGGACATGAACATGTCCCAAGAGTAATCTAAAACAATGCCTATGCAAATTTTTTTGGGGGTAAAAGAGGTGTATTATGGGATTTGTGCAAGTAGAGAATTAACTGTACCTCTTGATCGTGAACAACAACTGCTGATCATGAACGGCTGAAATGTTTACAATGTTCTTGTATAAAGTTAGAGTGGCTTTTGTACCTATATCAATGCCGTCATTTAGTGCAACGAAAATGTCGATCCCGAATCATTAATGTATGGTCAACATATTGTTTCTAAAAGCCTTTCAATTTCCTATTCATATCTGTAGCATATAGATACCCTTCCCCCTTCATCCTTCCCTTTCCCACTCCTCGCAGAGGGGTTAACAACTGGTTAAATAAAATGTTCCCATATTAATATGAGCCTGTTATCTGCCTGCGACAATGGGTTGTCGCGCGGCTACAGGTGCCCCGTATTTTTGTTTAAAATTGCCTAAAAGTGAAAAACGTTTTGTTTTTGTAGAGTGAAAAGGGACGAAAACTGTAGATCTGATTTCAAGTCTGATAGCCAATACTCATGGAAAGCAATTCTTTAACGAATATGATGTTTTCACTAATGATACTCAGCAGGAAGTTTTTAATCTCCATCAGAGGCAGAAAATTGTTTTCACAGTAAGTGGTCTGAGCGGAAAATTAATTCGCTGGTTTGTTTGTTTGTTTTCCAATATATAACAAATCGCGTGGGTCTGCTTGACCATATTTTCAAATTTTACCCTCGCCATCTATTTTTCATGTCTGTTTTCATCTTTATTGTTTACATTGATCATGGCAAATTTTGCCATGAGAATATTCTGAAACAATATTTACATAGAAAACAGGGCTTGATTGTGGCAAAACCTTTTGCTCCATTAATAAGTTGTCTCTCTCTGTTCCATGAATCGTTCGGAGTTTCAGTTACAAAGTATACGCTTTGTTTAACATTTTCAGGATAAAATTGTTTTCGATGCTTCAGGAATTGATCACGCACTTTGCTTGGTAAAATTAATAATTGATATCTCCTTTTTTTTGGCGTAACTAATTTGAAATTTGTTTGCACACATAAAAGAAGAGGAATTGTTCCATCAGTTAAAAGCAATGCAAGTAATTATTAAATTCACAACACCACAAGAGTTTTTACACCAAACATGTGACCGACCTAGAGATGAATGAGAGTTTATCCGAAGAGGGCCGTCTTCAAAACCTTTTCAGCTCTAGAAGTACTTTCTCCATCGTTTTGGAATCTTCAATCGCCTTATTAATTTTCCTTGTGGCGGTGCCCGGCAATGCACTTGTTCTTCTGGTTGTTTACAAGACACCAAGATTGCGAAATGCAGCTGGAATATTGATCACTTCGCTGGCGATTTCGGACCTTTCTTTGATGCTCTTGTTATTTCCACTAACCTTTTCCGTCATGGTCACTGGAAGATGGCTCGGTGGATTTTACCTTTGTCAAATCAGTGGTTATGCAGTGCCCTTTCTCTGCAGCGGCTCGCTACAAACCATGGCATTGATGGCCCTTGATCGTCATTTTCGCATCGCTCATCCAATAAAGCACCGAGTCGTATTTAGCGTGAAGCGAACAAAATTAATGGTTGTGCTTGTGTGGCTTGCTGCGTCCACGGTTCAACTTCCTTATGTGGCAAATGGTGGTGTGTATACTTTTCATCCTGGCAAAGTCATCTGCTTCGTTGATTTTTCTCTTCTGGCCAAGTTAGGCATCGTTTATCTCGTCTTACCTTCGTTAGTTATCCAGCACTTCTACATGAAGGTATTCTTGGCCCTAAGAGCCAACAAGAAACGCGTTAAAACTCTGGACAGGCAAAGCCGTGACACTTTCAGGATGACGGCCCAAGAAGTTAGGTTAACAAGAACTTTATTGGTGACCGTGATAGCATATGCTATTTGTTGGACTCCAGTTATGATAATCGATTTCGTGGAAATGGCTTGTGGTGGATGGGTCCTTCCTCGTGGAGTCTATATAATGTATTCCACTTGCGGCCTGGCGAGCGCGTGCATAAATCCCCTGGTGTATGGCTTCATGAACAGAGTGTTCCGTGCAGAATACATGAGACTGTTAGGCATACGCACGCTTAATATTTCAAATTCTTCAGTAGCTTCGATTGAGCAACAGTAATAACGTTTTGCGTAATTTAATTATGTTAAAAGCCGTCTGTCTCCCTGAAAACAGTGGTTATGCCATGTCTTTTTAAAACAAAAAGTCGTTTGCAATATTGCGGTGATCTTTCATGTCCGAATATATGTATTCACTTGCAAAACTATCGAAAACATGAATGAATGCGCACAGCTGTCTTTCTGGAGCTGAACTGTCTTTTAAGTCATGGTGTAATAGCATCTGAATGCTAGCCAAAATTTATATAGATGCAAAGGTTTGAAATCAGTTTCTTTTATTGTAGCTAATGATGATGCGAGTTTATGTGACTTATTGGATTTGGATTCTTTTGGGGTTTACCGTGTAAATGATAAGTAAACCCACTTGAAATGTTGGAAAACACTCCAAAAGCTGATATCTCAGTCGCCCAGCTAACTGCTCGTGATTTGTAAAAAGAACGGTCTATCGTATAAGGTTCTTTTCAGCGGAATTGACGCAGTCATTGACGAACATCATCGAACAATGACTTCTGGAAAGCCTCTGATAACGTGCACCTCGACACCCTGTTGAGGGTTTTGCGATCATACGCAATCTGTCCAAAGATGGTCAAAGTCATGGAGTTGTTCTACTAACAGTTTGAGTGCAGTGTCATTGTAGATAAAAACCTTTCAATCTGGTCTCTGTGGAGTCTGGTGTGCAACAGGGATTTGTCATCCGTCCTATCCTCTTTCTGGTTGGCATTGATTGGATCATGCGTAGGACAACCGCTGATAGACCAAGAGGACATTCATCACTTTTTTCCCAACTTGAAGACCTCCACTTTACAGATACCCTCGCTGCTCTCCCAACAACACGTTGCCACCTACAGGAGAAGACCGACAGGCGCGTCAAGTTTGACCATCAACGCATCCAAGATCCAGGTTTTGTGCATCAATGCCATTCCAGATGCACCAACTACTGCAGGTAGTAAACTACTTGACTTGATTGAGGAATTCACCAGCCTGGGAAGCCTTGTCGCATAGGCAATGCAGCGCAGAAAGACATCAGAGCAAGGCTTGGGAAACCTCGAGTTACAGGTGCAAGACTCCACTACAACCTTAGGACGAAGCTGACACTGTACAACAGTATCGTCAACAACTGGTCAAACCAGTTCTGTTAAATAGCGATAGGAACAAGATCTTTAAAATTAGTGCACTAAAATCAATAATGTACTTTCCGCACACTTAGATCTAACGCTTGGGTAAATAGAATGAATGTACTTGCCGCTGAGCGAACTGAAATGATTCAGCAAAAACGCTTGACTTGTAATTTATTTTTGTAAATTAAACCTGCATTGTGGTTTACACTGCTTTGTAGGCTGAGCATAAATTCTGCAATGTACTGGAAACTAGCTTTGTTGAGATCAAAATTCGTCAGCTGAATTTATTCAGGTTCCAAGCTGACTTAAAAGATTATGCAAACATGAATTTCTTTAGGATATATACAAAGTACTCTTATCCTTGTATCGGCGATTTACAACACGAAACTAGAAGATTGCTTGAAGATCAAGTTCAGTTTCATATTCCAATAATAGATCTGATTGGTACTTTGAAACACCTGACAAGTTCCTTTCTCGCAGCCACTGAATCTCTTGGGGGGGGGGGGGGGTCCAACCCCTTACCCTTTTATATACCTTTTATTGAAAAAAGGTACCCCTTTCACATATCTATTTTAGGAAGTCTTGTTCTCGTTTTTATATAGTGCTTAATACATGAACTTATACAACCTTCAGTGGCGTCTATTATAATTTAAGGCCCTTTAAAATACCTAAATGACCGACTTCCCTACCCTTCTGCATACCTCAACTGGTGAAATTCCTACCTTTTTTATATCCGAAGCCTGAAAAAGGTACCCCTTTCGGGCGGAGCCTCCCCGTATAGGCCATTATAGGGAGTACCCCCACGGGGAATTCCTCCTAGCTAATTCCCAGTTGACGTTATTTCCTGGAGCCAACAACTAGTTCGGAGCAGCAAAACCCGTTGTTACAGAGTGGAGGAGGAATGCGTTTTTTCAAATGTACTGTATGTGCATTCAGCATGAAAGAATAAAGCCTGCTTACGGAATTCTTGTTAAACGAGGTTATGATAAAATTTTGGCTAACGGGTGACAAATGGCTAAACATTTTAATGAGCCTCTTTAGGGGTTTTAGGAAGATATTTATGGGATAAGGCATAGATTAGATAAAACGGGATATCAAGAGAAAGAATAGTTAATTTTTGCAATTGGAATTAACCGAACAAGAGATATTTAGGCCAACAATTAACGGGTTTGGGATACCATTGACCTTTCCATTGCTATCTCTTTAGCTGACGAAAGTGTTAAACTTCAACATTTTTATAGACAACGACAACCGAATGCGCCATTATTTACTACATGAAATTCTCCTATTGAACTTCTTCACCACACAGCTCCGCTTGAGTGGAATACCTTGGTGCTTCAACATAATCTCGGGAATATTTATTGTTTTAATTTAAAGTAAATCAAAAGTTGATCCTTTGTGTGTTTTTTACCTGTCTTATTGCCCGACAGCCGGAACGATATTGACTTATCGGCATTTTTGCGGGTTATGTATGTATAGTGACATGTTTTTGATCTGTGTGAGGCCATGCCGAGTGTATTAAGATACTGGCCCAATTGATGATCGATTGATGCCTCAGATCGCTGCATCTTAGACAACAATTAACGTCTTGATCCTTCTCTCAAGAAGCAAACGTTTCGAAACCGTTTAATAATGTATTATACCAGTTAGATTTGTTTTCTTCACAAGCGAATTAACTGATGTAATCCATCTCCAGATTGTGCTCGAACTAAGCAAAAAAACGTCTGCCCACACTTCTGAAACTAGCGTTTGGAATTTTGTTACCGCAGAGCTCGACAGAAATCGGCTTTAATCACCCATGGATGGTAGCTGGTCAACGATATCTTTTCTAATAGTGTGGGTTTGTTGTTTACATGGTAAGAATTTCATAACGATAATTATTTTTCGTCTGGTAAGGTTGCTTTTGTAAACAAAAATGTTTCTTGGCCACCCTACCGCGGCAGGCACATATTTATCGTTTAGTTAACGATTTGCTGCTCTACCATAAATCTAAGATAATATATTTCAACAGGACTGAAGTTTGGGATTCCACCAAAAGGTCTTCGCTTGATAAACTTCTTGTTAGTTAATTGCTGGTGGACAGACTGTTATAGACAAGTTGCGCGTGCAATAAAACAAGTAACTTTCTTGAACCATGACGCCCGGGTTTAAAAAACAATCCAAGAAATGGCAGTTAATGAAAATCAGGAGTAAATAACGTCTATGACAGAGCTGAGAAATGACGGAAAAACATATGTAGTGCAGTCGCCTAAGCTTTTGAAACACTCTTGACCTCGACTCTTGGATCGTCGTCCTATGGGTTGTTTTGTTTAACAAATGTTGATCCCTCCTCAGAAATCCACGGAGCTCCAAATCCCAGCTCATCCAAGAGTGCTGAACCACCGGGTGCTATGAAAGTGGTAAGATAACATGTAATCATTATCTGTTCTAAGTTTTAAAAACGTGTGGTATCTAACAAGTACGGAGAAAACAACTTGTGCTAAGATGTAACTGGAACGCAATATCTGTAACGAACTAAACATTTTCGTACGGTTTTCTTGTTACGGTT
>JAHPZR010050762.1:0-5000 GCA_019787425.1 Platygyra sinensis | reverse complement strand
GTGGATGTTGTCACGTTGTGTGATGAAATTGTGAGAGTTGCGAGATCCTCTTGCCGATTTTTCACAGCAATGGCAGGGAATAAGGCAGAGAAGAAGAAGCAGGGCTCTTCTATGTACTTTTATGCTCTGATTTAATGGAAAAGGTGTGTTTTTCGAGGTCGAGAATTTCTTTAATTTCGCGCTGTGAATGAATAAAATCCGCTCGCCGGCTAGTTGTACGCGTAAACTTTTGTGTTTGTTCCATAGAGTTCTGTAAGAACACTATTTACTCCGGTATCGAGCTGTTAATTTGTGAGTTTGCCAAACAATGCTTAATCATAACCAAAACCTGTTTTTGATAGTTTCTTGTTGTTTCTGCTCGTTTGGCTAGTTTGCAAAAGTTTTTGTCTGACGCGTACGAGTAGTTCATTTGCATAGTGCAGCGCGTGCACTTTCAAGTCCGAGTCGGTGTTTTCAGATTGTCAAGCAAAATCGTGAAAGAGATTTGTTTCGTCGTCTTTTGTGCTGAGATACTACAACAATTTTCACTAACGTTCGCCAAAAGGCTACTAACATCATGTGTGTTTCTTTCACATAGTGAAACTTTACGCTGCGAAAATAAAATAGACAAGGAGTTTTAACTCAATCGAAATCTTTATACGAGTTTTGATTACAAGCATCATCGTAACTTTTCTGATTATTTCTGCTGTTTTCACATATTTTCAGCTAAGCTTTTAATATGTTCTCAAACATTAATCAACCTTAAAAACATTAGAGATATTGTATGAGTTCGATATACGTTTCACACCAAAGTGCGAAGTCCAATTTGTCATGTTTTACTAGCTGTGCAAAACACGCATCGGCGGGCGCTCTTACTCATCGACAACAGACAATTTATTGGATTTACACAAACAAAACTAAGCAGCATCTACGGACATAAACCTATTGTCACTTATTGGGCCTAAACGCCGCTATATCCAACTAGTTCTTTTTTCTTCTGTGTTATGGAAAAGCTGTTAATCTTCTTCATCTGTGAAATTTAGATTGGAGTAATGTGAAGTTGTCGTAAAAGGAGCAGCGGAACTCAACTTGGTCAGAGATAAAAAGCGGGACATACCTAAATTAGGCACCGTCTTCACTCAGACTGGAGCAACTTAAGGCGGAAATACTTAATCAAAATTCCAACAGCCATGAAGGCGTTGAGTGATGGGCCAAAAGGATCCAAAAGCATAAACGATTTCGGGAATTTCGGACGCCATTTCCCCTGCGCGACATTCGCGAAAATCCTCGCAGCAATATGCGCGCGTGTGCCGCAGGCGATGGCGCAATTTGTTCTAAAAATAGAAAAATTGTCCCATATCATGGCGCCAACCCCAATACTAGAAATGGCGCGCGCTTACGGTCTCCGTCCCCGATTATGGCTCCTGGTGTTTTGTTATACCTCCCGACTCAAAAATAGAAAAAGCTCCGAAAAAAATGATTTGCTTGACGCCATTGGATACACTGGCTGCACTCTCAAAATTGAGCGGCTGCCAAAACCAACCTATCCTATCGAAAAATCATGATAACAGTATTTTTCTTCGCAGCTAACAAAAGATATAGACAGTACTAAAGTTGCTTTGGCGTCTTCTAATGCTTAACTGGAGCATTTTGAGTTTGATTTGATCAGGAACAGCATATTTTGTTGTAAATTACACAAATACTTTCCTACCTGGCGACGGCGATCGACGAGCGAGTTGACGAACGTGGGCAACCCATTTTTGGCGCCAAACCAAAAGCTTGAAGACTCAAAACGTTCATACATGTATTTGCCCTTTTATTAATCAGCATGATATGTTTATGCGACTATGAATCCCTTTTCTTGAATAATGAATGCCGTCTCTAATGAGAAACGTTGTCCCACTTCAAAGGCGTTTAAGGTAATTCCCCTGAAATAAATCTGACAATAGATTTTCGTTCAAACTTTGCCCACTGAATATTTATCATATGATAACTTCAATTTTGAAATAAAAAAGGGGAGTGCCCATGCTCATTAAGGAGCACTGGGGCATTGAAAATGACCCATTTTGGCATTAATTAATGCTTATTACAAGAACGCATTCCCAGTAATAATTGTAAATTTTTGTGACCGAGACTCATGAGAACACGCACTAAACTGGAGTCAATGCATTGTATCGGACATAAATAAACTTTTTAAGTTTTATTTAGACAGAAAGCTGAATTCTTGATTAAAATTTCAAGCAAATTTCTTGACATCGTTGCCATAGGGAAAAATAGAAAAGACCACAGTTTACTTGCTATTTTCGTTATTTATTCAATTTTCAGCAATAGGAATCAGATCAGTCTTTCCTCAAGCAAAGTTTATGATAAGTTGATTACGATGACTGAAAAAAAAGTTGGGGTGCCCGTGCTCGTTGGTGAGCTATAGCCATTTTCCAACTGACAGCGCTCAATATCAAGGCAAATCCGCCATGTTTTCAACATGCGCGTGCACGCGGGCGCGCTAAATGACGCCATAAATTATGCGCAGAAAGGATGCGCAGTGCAATTGTGAGGAATAACCTAACATCAGGCCGACTGGTACACAAATTTCCCGCGGTTTCAAGGTGCACAACGTGATCACGTGCGAGTCCAAAGTTCAAGTTGTTGATTCTCTATGGAGTTAGTGAGTGTTATTCGCCCTAGGGAGTTAGAGAGATTTAACCCACGGCACGCGACGCGTTCTCCTCCAATCGGAGAACGTATTTGAGTTGGGAGGTATAACAAAAGTAATTATTCCGCCATCTGAGTCTTTGGAGTTATTGAACGACTGACCGACCGGTCGATCCGTACCGTCAACTTGCAAAAGACGTTTTTAATGGATTCGTGCTCAGGCCACTCTTGGGCCCGGTACAGTATGTTACATGCACCAAGCAGGAACCAACTGATTTGCAGCCGTGAACCTACTGCCAAAATATAGTTGAGCTGTGAATGTAGAGGGAAATAATGTCAAGTCTCCTGTACGAGACTCGCATATTTGCGTGGCAAGCTGGAAAAAAACAACGATGTTTCATCATAGGGCCAATTTTTTGTTTCTTTAAAGATTATTTTGTAATTCAGGTACTTTGCTTTTTTTTGGGTGGGTTATTCAATCAAGAAAAAGATTAATGTGCAATGAAACGATACAAGCTAACTTCGGAATTGCTTTTGTCTCTAGCACAGCCTAATTGTGTGTGAAGGTCAGAAGGCATTTGTGTCATGTCCGAGCATTTTCGATGAAATAACTGTGGTGGGAACGATGTACGGTCGTGAAGATCTTTCCATCTGCGTACATCCAAGCATTCCATCAAGCACAAAGTGCCAGGAGCAAGAAACACAGATCAACGCTCAGATCAGGGGACTGTGTGAAGGAGAACACACTTGTGAAGTGGCAGCAAACAATGACTTACTGGCTAAGGCTGGAACAACAATTTGTCCTAATGTGTACAAATACTTGGACATTAAATTCAGGTCAGTTTGTTTCCGCGGAGTCTCGTTTAAATTATTGCACATAAGATGCTGACTGTGGACCACTCTTTTTTTATGGAGCGACACAACACTTACCTGGAAAATAAAACAGGGAATTTTTGCCACTTTCGTCAAGGTTGCTAAAGAGTCATGCGGCTGTTGTTGTCACTCTGATTGTCAGTAGGCTAGTTCCAGGACTCGAAATGTTCTTCTCAAAAGAGCGATACACGAATGGTTCCCTTCTATCCCTAACCGAGGATTTTCAGCAACAGAAAGTTAAGATTGTTCTGCTCCTTAAAAGGAAATATCAAACATCATGTTTGGTCTTCTTGCATCTCAAAGTTTGCACTTCTACTTGAATTAAAATACCTATGTAATAATAATAGTAGAACACGAATTTCCCCTCACCGATTTCAAGCCATTGATAAAAAGAGTGCTTTCTGTTGCCTTTATGAAATAGTCGCTCGAGATAACTACAAGTTATGTTAAATTTCAGCCAATCACTACGAGCGCTATATCTTTTTACTTTGATAGGTGTACACCACGAACATATTATCCAAATGTAGACAGCAGCTCAGAAAGCAGTCAATCAGTTAATGAGGTCATAACTGGTGGCGCTGTAGGAATGGGTTCATCTACCTCGGTTTCCACGGCTACTTCTTCATCGTCGTCTTCTTCTTCTGTACCGGAAATTACTGTTCAAGAACACGAAAATACTCAACCTGTCACTACTGCTACGTCACAAGCATCCGTTACACCAATTGATACTCATAATGGATCAACACCCGGAAATGACATCACTGAGGAATTCACCCAACCGGAGGGCGCAACGGACGTCATAACAGAGACGTTCCCGGCAAGCACAGCGCCGTCACAGCAGGCGGAAGTGAACGAAACGTTTAAAAAGTCTGATACACCTGTGCGACCAGAAGGATCTGGAGACGAACCGAGCGGAGACGAGATTGCCTCTGGGTATGGGGGTGAATTTTTGCAACAACGGGATGTTGTGTATGATGAGGACAGCAGATGAACGGGAGACGATATTGTTTTCTTGAAATAAGGATACTGCCTGGACTAAACCCTTTGACAACCTAACAGGCTGGATTGACCTGCCTATCATGATAAAGAACGGATTTAACTCATTTTTAGGCTGACAGCTCGTGAGAGTTTACGTACCGCTCTGTCGTGTGGAAGTTTAAACACCGTTGGCTGTGATAATGACAGTTCTTTTCGGCATTAGTAAGCACGCTTAATACGTCTGGTTTCACTCAAGATCACTAGAAAAGGGCAGTCACAGTCATATATCATTTTGAAATTTACTAAACTTGTTGGCACATTCATTATTGCGCAGTCAACAGAAAAGAGACAGCTCATGTTGCCTCTGACAAGATGGCATTTAATCAAATTGTTATCGGGATTTCACGAATACAATAATCTTTCTCTTATTATATTTTCGGAAAATATCTGAAATAGTGCTAAGGTGTTTTCCCCTTGTTGGATACATTTTACTTCCTAGTAACGAAAAAATGTCCTTT
>JAHPZR010050761.1:32500-34642 GCA_019787425.1 Platygyra sinensis | reverse complement strand
AGGCTTACTTATCTCAATTGTTTTAAAAAGTTATGTTTCCCTAGTTATGCTAGATCGAAAACACTAAAGACTGGATGAAAACGAAGGGCACTTTTAATGGGCAAACATGCAAAATGCCTTATTAGCGTTTTATTGTGAACTCTAATAATTTTATAAATCCAAATGTACATAATACATTTTCAGTGCACAATCTGTCTTGTTGTCAATCTAACTGAATGTATAAACGAATGAGGTTTTTCCAAGAACTGAGAATTTCAATATCCACTGATCAGACTAAAGCAGCTTGAAATGAAAGAAACCAAAGCCAGTAATAGTTTTTGACAGATTCCCCAACCGTCGCGCATTTCAATGATGGAGGTTAAAAAGGTTTGGTGTTAAAAGGGGGCAGGGAGGGAGAGGGTTGAACAAAATTGAATACCTTCCCCTCAGTTAGGGAGTGATACTAGAATGCTAAACAACCCCTGTTTGCTTTTAAGGTCACACCATTGATGATCGAGCGCTCTAATAGAGAGAAGGTTTGGAGAGAATGTTAATAACGCGGTGAGGAATGAAACTAAGGACCATTTTCGTTTTCTAGACTTCTCTCATGTTCTTAAACTCCCTTCGCCCCAGAGTATTGTACATACTTTTCTTCTCCCTCAGTCCAAGGCATGAGGCGCTGATGTTTCCAAATTTGTTTTGCTCGTGGCAGGTAAACAAGGTGGTGAACAGCCTATAGGATTCGTACAATTTGACTGATAATTACAGTATGGCAAGACACATTTAGTAAGTTGTGTCAATTCCCGCAACTTTATTTCGCTTGTGGCAATTCAAAACGTTAATAGTGAATGAATGGCATTCCGATTTGAGGTCACGGATTGACTCCTTGCAATAATGAAACAAAACAAAAACGGATGGATCGCTCCATGATAGCCTGTAGAAAAAAGAAGTATAATAAATCATAAATTAAACTTAAGAGTTACTAAAGATACTCGCGTGGCCTTACTAAATCGAGAAATTTTCACGAGATGGGAACCTTCCGTTTTTCAGTTGAAACAGAAGACAAACATACTCAAATTTAATTGATTCCATAAGCACCCATAACATGCATCACTTCTCTTCTAAGCGGACTTACAAGTCCCACAACAAATGAACAATGTTCCTGCGAGAGCCTGACGAGCAAATTTTTATTAAGGTAGACACACACTAGGGTACATTCCAGTTGCCGGAACGCAAAATGTACTCAGTGCCGCAGCAACGGGTATGTCTCACGAGGAAAACTGTCGCTACAACCTGTTCACATTTTATGTCCCCCCCAACATGTCCCCTAGGAGTGTGCAAACCCAAAAGGAGCTAATTCATGGTGTGTGCATTTGTATCATGAATAGTTTAGCATATTAAATTTTTCAAGTTCGTCGTTTCCCTTTATGGCTTATTAGTTAACTATACAACTTTGACGTTTCTTTTGATTTAAGGGTGATTTTACACCTGGACAAAAATAACTCAAAATACCTTGACTAAGCTCCTTTAAATCTATTGTCAGTGTTGTGGGTATTATTTAATAATCATGATGTAAATTTCCGCTGTCATCTGACGATGGTTTTCTTAATTTCGTAATAACTAGGATTGCGACATACCTTTTAAAAATCCCGAATGGTCTTCTTCTTCCTGCTCGTTGGAGCTTTCTTTTCACCATTCGAGCTAAGAATTCAGATGATACTACTGTTAATCGATAAAGAAGCAGCAAGGTCAATGCAGAATGACTTTAATGGTGTCCTGTGAAGCTAGTTTGAGCAGGCTTGTGATATTAATTTCATTTCCACTTTCATCAGTACCAACTGATATGATAAACGTTCCGACTCCCACAAGAACCTTAACATTTAATGAGTTACTCTTATCTCAGTTTATCCCTTCAGACGATAAATTTTAAATGAAATTTAATGATAACTAATGAGATAACCAATTCTTCCTATCCAATTTATCATGAGAATAGCCTGCATCGACGGACTTGGAATCTCGGGAAAACGAAACAGAAAAAAGGAGAATGATTCGTGACTCTTTATTTTTCCGACGATGAAATTGAAAATTTAGCAAAGTTAAGCCAGAGAGTTTTTCCAGCTACCAACTTTCTTCAATAAACTTCATATTGGAACAGTTCAAAGA
>JAHPZR010050761.1:0-27500 GCA_019787425.1 Platygyra sinensis | reverse complement strand
TTGATTGTGGACCTGAAAAATTTAGGAGCCAAGAAGTTCTTTGGACAGTTTTGTGCTGGGGCCATCGATCATATTAGTAAGTACTTTATCTTAATTCTTGTTCTATATTTGCTGTTGGAATATAGGTAAGCTTACTTCCGGAATCGCAGACGTAAGATGAACTCCGACTAAAATCGACATAAAATTATCTCAATTAACATCGTGTTTTGTTTGTGAATGAGGCATTTTCCTAAATGTCGCGAACGCAATCGCTGAATTCAAGATATTCTTAATTAAACAGGCAGTGATCGAATTTTGATTCTGTTATGCTCAACTCGTGTTTTTTTATATTTACCGAGCATCTACATCGTACAATGGTCCCCCTATTTTTCAAATCCTCGCTTATAACTTTCGAACCTGATTATTGGAAGCAATTACCATATTTGTTCCCTTGGCAAAAATATTGAGATAAATTTACCCTAGATTTTCCGAACCTCCTGATTTTGAACCCATTTCCGTTCCCGTAGGTGATTCGAAAAATCGGGTTTACCATTGTGTATATTTGCTTGACTCTCACTGTGTGATGCGACAAACATTTCGGGTGAAAATTGGTTAAAAATGTTGCAAAAGGAACAAAATGCTTTAAGATGGTAACTTAACTGATTGCAAAGAACATAAATGCAGATGGCTTTTCATCTGTGGATTTACAAAACTAGGAGCACGTTATGTAATAAGGTGCACATCATATGATTCGCGCGACCGAAAAAGGAAACGTATTATTATCATCGGTGAGTTTATTTAGAACACTTGTGCGATCATATGAGGGAAGAGTGTTTAAAACGTATCATACTTATGTGATGTTCTCATGCTAAGTGTATTACAAACGTTATTTCCAGGTGGATTCCCTCGTTAGTTTTAAATTGTTCATGTTTGTATAATTTATTGCTCTATAAATTTTGGGAATGTGAACTCTTGCTCGAAACTAAAAAAAAACGGAATTCTTTCATTAGTGTCTTGCAACACATATTAAGGAATGTTTTAAAACTTGTTTTAAGACTGACAACTTCATGAAGCGTAAATTTTTTGCTACTTGAAGCAGCAGTAACCCTTGCCACTTGCCAATCTAAAGGAAATTACGTTTTAAACCAGCGAGCTGGCAGTTTGCCCACTACCAAAAATGTATCTTGCTCTCTTTGAGTATCATAGTTGGGAAAGCTTGTTGAAATGCATTTCACACGCTTATAAAAATCTTTAGTCCTCATCCTCGCTATTGTTGAAAATTGTATGTTTGTAATTTCCTCTTTCAATGTGAACTGTGTTACACCTGACTACCCAGTAATATATATATGCAATTAGTATAAATTTACCATAGTCTATTGGGAATCCGTGAATTTGATTGGCTATATTACTGTTTTCTATCTGCTGATAGAAAACAGTTACGCATCAATGCACATCTCGCATCACATTTGAACCTGATGTAACATAATAAAACAGTTCTTTGTGCGCCTCGTTGACTATCTGCTTGTAGAAAACTCGAGCTCGTAGTCTAATTAACAATAAGACTATGAGCCTGAGTTTTCTTCGAGCAGATAGTCAACGAGGCGCAGCCGAGTTGACTATCTCTCGTAGAAAACGAGGGCGAGTAGTCTAATTGTTTTAGTATAAATTTATGGTGGTCTCATTGCATAAAAAGAAAGAAAATGTCAAGTAACGCGTAGAAAAGAACTGTTTTATTATGTTACGTCAGGTTCAAACGTGATGCGTGATGTGCACTGATGAGTAACTGTTGACTATCAGCAGATAGTCAACGATAATATAGCCAATCAAATTGACGGATTCACAATAGACTATGGTAAATTTATACTAATTGTTGATTAGAAAAGAGTCCTAAGAAAGCATGCGCCCTGATTGGTTAATAATCGTGTTTGTATAACTCTATGGAGACACAACTAGTGCACGCTGTTGACATAGTAATGGTGTGAACAAAGAGAATTTACATTGTGATTGTCAAAGTTAACAAGTTGTTTTCCTTTTTCTTGTCGCGGTGTTTTCTAAAAAAAATAGAAAACATGTACTCTGTGTTTCTATCAAGTTTTAGTATAAATTTACCGTAGTCTATTGTGAATCCGTGAATTTGATTGGTTATATTACCGTTTTCTATCTGCTGATAGAAAACAGTTACGCATCAGTGCACATCATCGCGCATCACATTTGAACCTGATGTAACATAATAAAACAGTTCTGTTCTATGTGTCACTTGACATTTTTTCCTTTTTATGCAATGAGACTACGGTAAATTTATACTAAAACAATTAGACTACTCGCTCTCGTTTTCTACGAGTGATAGTCAACTCAGCTGTGCCTTGTTGACTATCTGCTCGTAGAAAACTCAGTCTCGTAGTCTAATTGTTAAATAGAAACATTCGTGAAAGTTTGGGAGAACTTGAAAAGCTGTGGAAACACTGGCCTGCGGCTCGTGTTCCCACAGCATTTCTCGTTCTCCCAAACTTCCACTTGTGTTTCTATAACTCAATAGAAACACGGTACATGTTTTCTATTTCTTAACGAAAAAAAAGTTTTTATTGCAAACTGAAAGTAAAAAATACCCCAGACAAATGATATTTGTCCGATATTTTGGTGTTTTTATCATAATTTTCTAGGCAAGAGGGAAGCTATTGGGGTCACAGAAAAATTTAATAATGGCCTGATAAAGGAAAGCTGCTGTGTGTTAAACTTGACTTTGCTTTGAAATATCACACACAGGTATTCGACGACTTCAACTTATTCTTCTCAAGGTTTCACTCCTGTTTGGAGTCCAAGTTTATCCCAAGTGTGGATTTATTAACTTAGTGGAGCCCACTGATGGTACGTCCTTTTTCTCAACCAGTTTCCACTTTGTTTTTTCCTCCTGTATGGTAACGATGCATTAGTCTGAAGTTAATGGATATCTTTCTTCAATACATTCAACTCTATCCAAGTTGAATGTGGAGCTTAGTCAGTGATGTTTTTACAGTGTAAATCAATTCTCATATTATTTATATTTTTACTATATACTCTCACAGTGGAATGTTGATTATTTTTACCCTGATTTCTTGATTGATCAAAGGAAGTTTTTGCTTCCTGTGAAAGGAGTTGAGGAAAATGTACCCTTGATCTTTCAAACCAACTGATTATTCAAATCAATGTCAGTTCCCTTAAGTGTAGTGCTCAAAATAAGTTTTATTATGCAACAGGACTTGGGTCAAAGATTTTCACAACTTAAAGCTTTAAGTCATTTTGGTACTCGGTCATGATGTCTTATCATGGGGCATAATAACTCACAAGACAGTGGTTGGATAATGTCCAATCATCTAAGTAGAGAGTTAGTTCTGTATACTCAGCCAGTATGATCATACCACTTATTTTAAGACCCCAGCTAGAATTTGAACGCACCAGCTCTTATCTTTGATCAGTTATGAATTCATGTTGTTTACAATGGAAGATAAATTTTATATTTATTTGTTATTAATTTTGTTCATAGCTCATGGCTGGCAAGGAACCTTTGACCCACCCTCCCATCCTCTCAATAAATTTGATTTTGACATCATAGTGGGAGCAGATGGCCGACGATCAGCACTTAAGGGTTTCAAAGGGAAGGAATTTCGCGGAAAACTTGCTATTGGCATTACTGTCAACTTTGTTAATAGAAATTCAAAAGAAGAGGCGAGGGTGGAGGAGATTAGTGGTGTTGCATTCATCTTCAATCAACAGTTTTTTCAAGACTTAAAAGACACCACTGGTATTGATTTGGAGAACATTGTATACTACAAAGATGAGACACATTACTTTGTTATGTGTGCAAAGAAGAACAGTTTGCTTCAGAAAGGAGTTATCAAGAAGGTAACTGTGATATGACTTGTAAAAAGTTGATTTCCTGAGTTGAATCAGTCGGGTTGAAGCAGAGCATGAATTGTTAAGATAAGTGTTTCTTCTATTGGATTGGATGCTTGTGATCAGTTTTGTTCAAACATCAGAGCGTGATACCACCCAGTGTGAGAGTAATGTACATGTATCGTGTCGAAAAACATGATTGACACCAGGTTTTATCAGGCACCCATTGACGCATCGGCCCTATTGCCCAGGACTAGCAAAATTCTTGAGCTACTTGTCCCAAGGGCAAGCTGGAATTCAAGTTTTTTTTTCAAACCTTGCATCTGATCATTGCTCCCTTATAGCACACCTACATTTGCCTCATCAGATCAGTCTTGCTTCTGTAGAAAATTGAGTTTGTCTTCTCTCAAACAGCCTGATTTTATACTGATCGCACTTTCAGTCTTTGAAGCAACTGGAAAGTGGGTCTGAGACAAACAATACTATGAAGATACTTAAGCACACATTTTTCCAGTTACATTACAGCACTTCCATAACTTGAAAAGGATCTCTGCAGTAATCTTTGGCTTTAGTTAATTAGTGATTTTACATCCTAGACCACAGATTGATCCTGAGCTGGATTAGTTAGTTAACTTGCTCTAGGAACTCATTAACAAAAACAGTGACTTACTAACGTGTAAGTTTGTTTTATCTCTCTTATGCATAGGATTTCCAAGATGCATATGATCTACTGCAAACAAACAATGTGAACCACGAGAAACTCCTGGCCTATGCCAGAGAAGCTGCAAACTTCTCCACAAACTACCAGCTTCCCCAACTAGATTTTGCCTTGAATCATTATAAGAAAGAAGATGTGGCAATGTTTGATTTTACATCCTTGTATCACTCAGAGCATGCTGCTAAAATCTATGAAAGAAGGGGACGGCGCCTCCTTGCACTAGTGGTGGGAGACAGCTTGCTAGAGGTAAAATTGCTTGTTTGTTTATTGCAGGTGCTAAACATTTTGTGTGGGATTTTATTTTGTGCAGCACAGTTTTCAGACTATAAAAAATAATATGTATTAATCACTTTTGAGAGAATTTGTATTTAGAAAAGATTTATATCTTATATTTATGGCAGTGCCTATAATGTTGCAGAAGCAAAAACTTCATGTAAATTTCTTTTTAGAACAAATGAATATTTGTCAAATTACAAGTATTATGATGTGTGCGTATGATAAATAGGTAAGACTCTAGCTGCCACCCAGTAAATGTTTGAAAATAGTATGGACTCCGAGATGTTTCATGTTGTCCACTTGACATCTGTTTCAGCCATTTTGGCCAACAGGCTCTGGTTGTGCACGAGGTTTCCTGGGAAGTTTTGATGCTGCTTGGACAATGAGAGGCTGGGGACTGGGGCAAGAGCCAGTTGAGTTGCTTGCGGAAAGAGACAGCATTTTTCGGCTTCTTGCTCAGACGACCCCTGAGAACATTTCCAAGAACTTTGATGAATTCAGTATTAACCCAGCCACGCGTTATCCCAACTTAAACAAGTCAAGTGTGTCGCCAAACAGAATAAAACACTTGCTTGATAACAAGGATGGGCCAATTGATCAACAGAATGGATCAGAGCCTATGGACACTAGCAAAGACCTCAGCACTATAGAGGGAGGAGGTAAGGGGGAGGATACATATACTACAATATTATTGTTTTTGGAAGAAAAGGGGTGCTGGATTGACTACACTGCACTTTCATGTTCTCATAACTTGGCTGGACCTTGGTAATAAAAGTATGTGTGGAATCAAAGACTAAATGTGCAGAGTGTACAATGTGTTTTGAGGGTGGCTGGTCTGTATGGTCATTGTCATTATTTGCCATTCTCCTCAGTTCATCTAGTGGAGATAGGGATGTAAGATCTCCACCTTCAGGCTCCTCTGTCCTTTGCATCCAATGCTTCCTCTCCTTTCACTGTTCTCCTGTGTCTCCCTTGGTCGTCCGTGCTTCCTTTTGCCTTCTGCTACCCATGACACCAACTTAGAGAGCACATTCTAAATACTTGATGATGGTTGTTACCCATGGTGAAAGGAAAGTTAGATGTACAATCCTTTATTACCATTTCAACTGTTTTGTTCCAGTAAATGCAAAAATGTTGCTGAAATGGTGTCAGGAACAAACAAAGAAGTACAAGAATGTAAAGATCAATGACATGTCAACATCTTGGCGAAATGGGCTTGGCTTTTGTGCTATTATTCATCGTTACAGGCCTGATCTGATGTAAGTAGCATGATCTCTGAACAACAGCTCTGTCAGAGTGCTATTTTTGTAAGCAGCTCTTTAACATAGTCATCCAAATGATATTGCCAGAGTTGAGTGTCTCATTTTACTAAAAAAATGAATCATTGGATAATTCAATTCAAGTGTTTTCATTGGCTTAGCCATCATGGGTTATGAACCATGATACATGCTATCCAAGTATGTGAACTAATTTGTAGTGTACCTTGCTTCAATTTTACAGATATAGATGCATGTACTTAACTTATTTCTATTAGCTAAATGATAAATTTTTCTTTTCAGTGATTACTTCTCCTTGTCACCTAAGGATCATCTTAAGAACAATCAGCTGGTGAGATTTAATTTTACAGGGTCCAAAATTGGCTTTCTGGGTCACCAATGTGAACAAAAATTTTGCACTGGTGATCAGAAGTTTACAACTGGTTGCCAGTGGGCGATTAATATTTCAGGCCACGACAATTATACAAGCAATAACTTCGATTTTCAGCCAAATCATTTAAAATAAAATTCAAAGCTGCCAGCCAATTGGTCGCTTACTTTTTGCCTTTCCACTGCTTTGGAAGTATAAAATCGATTTTCCAGTTATTATAAATCTAGCACAATGTTCACAGCTATGATCAGTGAGAAGCTTCACCAAAAAGTTTGGTTTGTGTTTTGCAACGAAGGAAAAATTTGATTGACACTTTTTTCATCTGGTGACTGAAAGAAGAAATTCAGTCCCCAGTTAGTGCCTACCTAGAAAAGTTAATTTCAGAGCCTGTTTTATTGTAAACTGTAGTGTTACTTTGATTCAAGGAAATTATATTTGTTGCTTACTAAGTACATACTTGTCATTAATATTTAATTTTGTCTGCACTATCAAAAAGCTATGCAAGTGTAGGACTGCAGTTTATGATGATGTATGAAAAATAAAATTTCACTGCAAATTTTTAAAAATACATTTTAAACTTGCATAAATTAAACTATTAAGACGAATGATCCTCAGAGATAATTTTACACAACAAAAGCAGCAGTGAAATTAAAACCTGGAAAGAATTCAGGCCTGAACAGGATTCAAATGACGTATGCAATACCAGTGCTGTTGTTTACCAACTGAGCTGACAATCCAACTGGGAGCTAGTCACATTGTGAGCTTGTAATATACCCGTATGTGGTGAAGAATGCAAGTAAATAATTTAATGAAAGATCTGTTCATATATTTTAAGTTGAAATATATGACTATGATCTTTTTTATATTTACTTAAATTCACATTATAGTATTATAAAGTAAATAAACAATCAGCAAGATCCCAGCCTCAATTGGTATTTAACATGGACATGTTAAGATTTGCATTCAATTGTCAAATAATTTGGTAATGTATCAGTGAAGACAGTAATAAAAATGTACTTGATAAATTTTCTTATTTACATGAGATCACATTGTATGTTTGGCAGTGTATCATTTTTGTTGAGAGAAATTAGATTCACAGTTTTGTTTGCACGTTTTTAGGCATTTGATGTTGCTGAAGAGCATTTGGGCATTCCTCCACAAATTTCTGCCAGTGAAATGGCAATGAAGGAAGTTCCTGACAGACTCATGATAGTCAGCTATGTGTCGCAGTACCATGAAGTCTTCAAGAATGAGACTCCAGGTATGTACCTAAAGTGCATTTTGCTCCTCTTTTAGAGTATTAAGACATGACGTACTTATTATCTGCGATGAATTCTAAACCATGGTTAGAAAACAGTCCTAAAATACGCACGCAGGTTGGTTGAGAATTGTGTTTCTATTTAACAAATTGACATCAGTTTTTCATGCATCTGTCCAGTTTTGATCATGAATTTCGTCATAACATTGTCAAAGTAGCTGTGGATCCACGAGGCGATAGCCGAATGGATCTGCAGACTACTTTGACAATGTTATGACGAAATTCATTATCAATAACAGGACAGACACATTAAAAACTGACATCAATTTGTTTTTTACGATAACAAATTGTCTACTCTCGTTCCTTGACGCATGGCATAAATTATAATTTCATGTGTCTGTCCGCTTATTGACAATAAAAATTAGCCAATGAGCACGCAAGAATTTCTGCAGTGATCGTAAAAAACTTGATGGAGACACAGAACTAGCGTGGGCTAGCAAAGAGCAAAGAGAATTTACACTTTGATAATCAAAGTTAACTCGATAGAAACACGGTACATGTTTTATATTTATTATAAAATAATGCATTTCTAGCTTTCTGACTCGGTTCCACGTCATCATACCAATGATTCATTGCACATAGACATGAGTGCAGTGTTGCCTTATATTTTAAATTTTTCGTTGGTAAGGAAAAGTTCTGTAGGACAAAATGGCTAAAAACATTGCAATTGGCGAGGGTTGTATAACGAAAATACGTGGAATCATGGGCAATGCCATCCTGGAAAGTACAAAAGCCACACAATGTTACAATTAACACTACTACTTTTTATCAGTTAGAAACATTTTGACTTAATTGAAAAGGCTTGTAAACGTAAAAAGTAACCTTAATATAAAATAAAACCAGTAAAAGAAAACCGTAAAAAAACGAGAGGATCCATAAACTGACATACCGGTAATATCGTTCAGTTAGTGTAAACTCAAAAATATATATAACACAGGTTTTTGGCACAAAATTTAATAATCTGAAGTAGTGAAGTTTGTTACCTTACATTTGAGTGATCTTGAGTCTTTTCCTTTTATGGAGTTCAGCTCGCGTTCAGTTTTCTAACACAATCTGCAGTCTTGATGATAACAGCCGCATAAGAGACTGGTCAAAAAGTACCGGGGGGGGGGGGGGTGGGCTGGAGCATTTTGAAATGTGGTGGTTAGAAAACAGATGACCCACCCCTTCCATTTGGCACAAAACTGAGTGACCCACCCCTAAATAGAGGCTGAAAATCACATGACCCTCTCCCCCCAATAAGACATGACATATTTGGCTGCGTAATCCGAAAAAAAAAAAATTTTGTGGATGAAATTGTAATGTTCTTCACGTTTTAGATTTATTTCCTAACAGCAATGCAAAAGTATGCAAAAATTATATTGTTTTCCATTACCCTTGCAACTTTAAGTCATGACTGTAAACTCTAAGAAAACTTGACCTTTTACTTTTCACACTAGGCCTCAAGGCACGTAGAACAGTGATCCATGTAGAAAATGGCTGTAGTGAGTCCTGGGAGTAATATAGCCAGACAGCTCCCAGATCCTTGTGCATGTGTCCCGTCTCTTTGGGAAAAAATAGCATGTAGACCCAACATCATATCAACTCTTCGGTTTTCGTCCATCGTATCTTGATTAAAAATACATCACCACTGTTTGTGTTATAGTTTTAATCATGTAGACACAAGTTGGCCATTTGGTGTTCTTGTATACCAGCATGTCAACCGAGTGCAGTGTTTTGATTATTTCTGTCCTGGGATTACTTGCTCAATCCGTTAGCTTTTGTACAGATTTTACAATACATAAGTTACCATCTCTTATTTGTACACCAGCCAAGTGTACTTTTTCAAATCCAGCTTGAAAAGTTTTTGTCCTTTGTAACTGAAAAGATTTTATTTTATAATACAATAAAAGGAAGTGACACACCCCAACACCAACCCACAGTCTGTCAAGTTTCTTTACGCATAGCCAACAGCTCCCACATGTGTTGTGTGGAGTTGGGGCTTTAATAAAGGGGTGCTTTGCTGTCTATGGCAGCCACTACCTGAGTGATATGGCTGTGCCAGGTTGTGGGTTGGTGTTTGAGTGTGTCACTTGCTTTTATTTGTGCAAAAAGAGTTACCTTTGTTGTAGATTGTGTCAAATGTGTGCCAATTCCCATAAAAAAAAAAACAGGATGACCCACCCCTGTGGGTAGCTGAAAATTGCATGGCCCACCCCTTACCAAGGGTTCAAAAACTGATGACCCACCCCCTCTCTGCTCTGGCCCACCCCCCCCCCCCCAATACTTTTTGACCAGTCCCTAAATAAGTAAACTCTTGCTTCTTTTGACTTTGAACAAGGCGTAGAAATTTCAGCAATGCCACTGCTCAATATTCAGGGACATAGACATATTTGAGAGTGAAGAACACGCGTCAAATTTTCCCGCCTTTTTAAGCCGCCACTTTGTCCACATTATCCAGATGATCGCGCTCGTCGGGCACAACGGTGATTATAACACTACTCGCCTTGTTTACTACAGTATGTATCACCTCGTATCTGACGTGGTCTCATGGAATAATCGTTAACTTTTCAACGTTGATCAACAGCTGAGAAGACTTCAGAGCAGCGTGAGTTTAGAGCCAAATCTCCTCTGTCCAAGCTATCAGTATTAACAAGAGTGTCTCGTCGGACGCACAAGGTCAGCCAGGGGGGAAACAATGTCTAATGTAATTAGTGTACTGTGTGTATGAGCGAACTGTTATCAGTGTATTAAGGTGGCCGAACACAGTTTTCGCGCGTGCTTTTGCTGATGCAATATTTAGCACGCGCACAAGGATTTCAAAGAACAAACATGCCGTCAGTAGAGCAGTCATTTTATTTACTCAACACCCGCACTATCTGTGTTATTTTTCTCTATAATTGAAGGGGTGAGTGGAATAAAGCCCTAAGTGACTTTTGGAAAATGTTGAGGCAGGCAGGATTGAAATACCTACAAGCACTTGTTACAGTTTACTCTTGTCTTCATTATTGTCTAAAAAGAACTAATAATACCTACTAGTTATTTTGAAACAATAACTAAAACCAGAGTGAACTTTGAAAATTGCTGGTAGGTATTTCAATCCTAGCTGCCTCAAAATTTTCCAAAAGTCACTTAGGGCTTTATTCCACTCACCCCTTCAATTGAACGCAGTGTATTGATGGCTTTAGTCTTTTATTACAAAGATATGTTAGAAAAGGTAACGATGCAAAGAACCCAGCAATTTTCAGCTTTTGTTTGTTACCGAAAGAACCCAGTTAAATGCAACGCACGCGCAGTCGTTCGAAAAATTGAGACCGATTGCTTTAGCAGAAACATGCCGATTTCTAACGATCCAGTCGTTAGAATTTCAAGAAATTTGGCAGAAAAATAGATCAGAGACCATGTGAATGATCTATCAAAAAAAATCTTAATTTTGGCATAGGGAATTTTTAATAATACAGAAAACGATTAACGGCGAATTACGAAAATTGCCTATGTCAAAATTTTATTACAACCGTGTTGACAGTAGGGATTTAATGTCAATTCTTAGTTTGCAAAATATGAAAACAATCTAACGACTGGGTTTTTTTTAAATAAACAAAAACCGTTATTTAAGCCTTGTTTTTAACCAGCCCCGTTGCCATGGCAACAGCACACACCCTCGTCAAAATGCGAGAATAAATATTTCTGTAGTTAACCTTGACTCTTGCAAAAAATGGGCGCCAAAGCATAAATAGTTTAAAAGTTATGGTGAATTAGGCATAGGCACTTGAAAACTGTGTTCGGCCACCTTAACTGGAGGAGCACGGTTGGTGCAGTGGTGAGAGCGCTTGCCTCCCATCATGGCGGGGGGTGGGGTGGGGGGAGGTGTTGAGTTTGTTGTTGGTTCTCGTCCTTCTTGTAAGGGTTTTTCTCCAGGTTCTCCGGTATTCTTCCTGTCATAAAAAAAAATCAAGACTTATAAATTTCCATTCTATATGTATACAGCGGACGAAAATCTTCCTTGTGAGTTGCACCACTGCAAACTCCCATTCCTAATTATTTATTTTTATTTTAGCTGTGCACGATCTGGTTCCTACAATGTATGTTTTCTTGGTAGCAACGTTAGTTTTTCCTTATCATTTTACAAAGAGCCTGCTTTATGCATGGATTTTAGTGGAATTGAGTTTACACAATAAATGATCAGAAGCGAAGTGAAGCTTTTAAAAAGAGTGGAATACCGTTCGCCAAAACGCCATTCGGAAGCCGACCATCATTAGTATATTTCACAAGAGATTTCTTTGATTCTTTGCAGGAAAAAAGACGAAGTGAAGACGCTTTTGACACAGCTCCTAAAAGAAGGAGACCATCAGTTTCTAAGGTAAAGGTTTTACTGGTTTAGTGAAGCAGCATACACCGGAACGTATGCCAAGAGGAAATTATGATGGAAATTTAAAAGAGCAGTGTCACTAGGATTTTGCTGTTTTAGGTCAATTCTGTGCTAAAATTGTTACTTTGAGGCTTTAATCATAAACAAAAGGCTTCTGTAAAACGAATGATGAAGGTATCAAGTGAATTTTATGAGAGAGGGCTAACCATAATAAATTTCTAGAGGATTTTTGGAACACGTAGCATCAAAACTCAAAAAAATTGGCCAATTTTTTGAAGTTTCAATCCATTTCCATCCCGGCATGCCATCCAAAGCGACAGGTGACAGGAAACAGTTTCAGTACATTCATATGGTCTTTAAGAACAAACCTAGATCATTAGTTTTGGTATTCAACTGATACGAAGACAGCTTCTGGGTTTTTATAAAGTTGCCAAGTAGAGTGACAATGCCCCTTAAAGTACTTTTTCTTTTTTAGTATAACTTATCTCCACGCCCCTTTCAAAGTCATTAACTTTAAGACAGAAAAAAAAAGCGACAAAATACAAAGAAACAAGTGCAGGTATTTAAGGTCGTGAGTAGTCCGTGCTCTTTTATAGAAAGTTCACGGAGAGATTACGTGAAAAAAAAAACAACCAAACAATGCCCTTGCGGTTTTTCTTTCACTGGCGTGTTTCGCTTCCTCGTTTGAGTACTCTGTATATACTTCAATTGTTCTCCTCAAACGCCCTTTATTTCTTAACAGCACACTGAGAAGCACATTGTATTCTCGCATAACGTACCCTACATGTCTATTTTTGATATTGTAATTTGTTTTAGGAAAACGAGGTTCCCATGGACACCTCTGCTCCTTTGAAGGATTCAATCCAGTCCCCCACTGTCACTACTGGCAAGGCGAGTAATCGTATCAGTGCCCTGGCAGCACAAGTGTTTGGACCTAGTGTAGATGGAAAGCAAGTGAGTTATGTTCATCTAAATTCTTTATTGTTTTCTTGCAGAATTGTATAAAATCCTAGGAATGCAGAGTATGGTCTTTTTTGATTCCAGTAATAGTACATTACATACAAATATTACCTACTCTGCTTACAATGTCACTGTAACTTACAATTTAACGATACAGTAAAATCCCGCATACAAGAATACCCATTTTGGGGGTTCAGGCTGATTGGGCTCTTACATATCGGGTATTTTAGGTGAAATCAGCCTGAAAGTGTTCTTAAGTGTTCTTAATTTGAAAATAAAGGATGTGACTGACACTTTGACAAATGGTGACATTCATTTTATTGCATATTTTTCATGTAATTATAAGACTTTTAATTCCAAATACAGTTGTTGTACATTTGCTATACACAGCAAGTGAAATAAGTAGCATTTATACAGAGATCTTAGTGCAATACTGTACCACAGGAAAGCTACAGACATGTACGCTGTTTGTTCTATTAAACTGAAAAGGGAAGAGTTTTTATATATAAGAACAATTTTCAAGTTTCAGGCTGAATGTTCTTAATCCACATGTTCTTGTATGCTGGTTTTTACTGTACTAGCAAAACTTACAATACTAACATTATTTATTTACAGGTTAACGCACTCAGTGAGTGAATGATCGGGAGTTACCTGCACGAGTTCACTAACAATGAACGAGAAATTTCAATACCGCACTCGGCGGCCTCGTGTGGTATTGAAAATTTCGAGTTCATTGTTAGTGAACGAGTGCAGGTAAATCCCGATAATTCACGAGCAATGAGTGTGTTAATATTTCTATTATTCAAATTGAATACACTGCAAACAAAATCGTCAACGTCTGTGTCAGCCGAAACCATGGTGTAATGACAGTGGTGTATTGAATTTACACCACGGTTATTGCACACTGTATTACACCACGATAATGACTCCAAGGCGGTTGTTTCGTCACAACCCAGTGTCACGTGGCACAAATCAACCAATCAGAAAATCGAAATTCGTACAGTGAATGAAATTTGAATAATAAAATTTGTTTTCTTACATTACTTTCATGCAGGGCGTTAGCTACAATAGGAGGCTTTCTCACATATTAATTTGTAACTTAGATTTATGCGTCTCAATTTTAATTTTGTTTGTCAAAATCGCGAAGAAGGCATCGAAATAAAACTCTTCTTCTTTTCCTGAGGCAGTGTTTAAATAATATTTAGCTATAATCATTCAGAGGTTTAAGCCAAGATGACGAGCGAAGTTATCTGTCACGCCATATATGATTTCATTTTTATCGAGAGTGATCGTATCTCCATCTGTGGAGTTCCACCAATTACTAAAGTGAGACCAAAAAAGCCGAGCTTCAGAGAAAGGTCTTGCTGGCTTTGAAAAATACCATCATCTTTTGTTTTCAGTGTTTTTTTTTTAATTTCCCATACTGCCAGAACCAAAAAGTAACGCGGTAATACTTTGCATGTTACGGTGATTGGTACAACGGCCCAAAGATTGATTCCAAAGTTAATTCGAGTTCGGCAGTGTAAAACTAGTTAATAAACTTGAAAGATATATTTCAAGTATTTCTGAGTCAAACTATTATATAAATCATCACTACATTGGGTATTAAACAGCATTTATTTCTTTTCAGAACAATATTCCTTCAGTAAGGGACTCCAGCGAACAGTGTTTCTTCTGTAATCGCCGTGTTTACCTGATGGAGAGGCTATCAGCGGAGGGACATTTCTTCCATCGTGAATGCTTCCTGTGCGAGAACTGTGGTTGTACCCTGAGACTGGGCACTTACTCCTATATAGCTCCTTCCTCAGACCAGAATAAGGGGCACTTCCTGTGCCGTCTTCACTATGATCAGTTATTGTACAAGATGCAAGAGGAACCTGCAGGTGTGTACATGTATCTCTGATTGCTGCAAGTTGAAGGAAAAAGTCAAAACTCGTTGTTCCAATGGAATTGTATACTCGTTCATCGCAGGTTACAGTTAATACTGTTACTACGGCCTTTGACGCCCATTAGTTAAGTTATGTTAAAAAACTGCATGCTTTGTAGTGCTTATGATATTTGGCTTGTTTTATGATGAAATTTAAAGTTTGGGGCAAGATGCTGCGGCTCTCTGGTATATTATTCGTACCTTTATTACCACATCAACAATTATTTTTGCCGTTATCACCCCTTAAGTCTCATTTTCTTGACCATAAGTACCTTTAGTATACACGGTATTTACGATTCATTTTTCTCGCAGATGAAGAGAGTGTATCTGCAAAAGACAGACCAAAACTCGTCAAATCTAAGTCTGCGGCTCCTAACACCTTCTTCAATAACGTCGAGCTTTCCATTCATCCTGATGCGGATGAACCTGTACGTTTTGAAGCCAAAGGGAAGAGTGACGCTGAGATGAACGGTTACCACGAAGATCGAGAAACAGGCGACGAGGGGAAGGACGATCGTCTGAGAGATAGACGCGATCGTTCCAACTCTTCTGGAAAATATCGGCGACTAGAGGCCCGTCCACTAAGGCGCTCCAGCATAGCTTCTGTACGGAAGTCCGACGCCACTGTGCGAGAGAGGGGCAAGGGATACACGTTCAATGATGGGCTTGATGAAACAGGGGATGGCAGGAAAAGTGGTGCTCAGCCGCTGAAGATACCTTCACGGGATGCGGTGCGTAAGTTCGAGGCGGAGAAACAATTTCGACCGGGCACTCCTGGTGCGTCTATAGATGTCACCAAGGGCATGGCTGTCGATATCAATATGGAAGACTCTCCTCCGGCTGAGAGGAAGAAGAAAGGAGACGAAGAGCGACAAAGCGTCATCGATGCTGTCAAGACTGCGGCTGCCGGTAGATCATGGGCGAAGAGGCAAGACGCCAACGAGGGAATAGTTCAAAAACTAGGCACGCTAGAGAGGAGCAAGGCCAAGTCACGAAGAGCTATGTATCCGCCATTATCAACCGTTTTCAATCCTGACGACAAGGACACTCGAGAGGTGTTAGAACAAATTAGTCGAGCAGCGAATGGAACGGAACGAAATCCACACCAAAAGGTGCGTCTTAAAGTGGTGGATATTTCCCTTGATGATGACATCCCTGCTCCTGCTGCTGACAGAAAGGTCGCTGGTGAAGCTAAGCCAGGGCCAAAGACAATTTCTATGACAACCAAGAATGAGCCAACTTCTCCTCCCAGATCTCCGACATCTCCAACATCGCCTACGTCACCACCGCATAAAAAGCTTCCTGGAAAATCCCTTGTGGCTTCACGGACGGCAAGATTGACTAATTTGATTGCCAATGACTACCGTCCTCTACCAATGAAAGATAAGTGGGCTGAACGAGAGGAACGAAAGAAACCTAGCCCCATTAAAGATCACGCTGTGAAGAAGGTTGAGAAAGAGGAAGAACCAGCGCCAGCGGGCAGTCCTGGTGCTCAGCGCCGCTCGTTACCCAGAGTTCCTAGTAAGGAAGAACCTTTTCATTCAACTAAAGAAACCACGAAGATTGTTCAGCGCAAGCAGACCGGGAGACCAAGGTTCCCTTTTGGCAAAGTTAGAAAAGAAGTGGGCGAAGACGGAAAACAGAAGAAAGCAACGAAAGAAGCAGAAGATATGGGATTTGTGGTGGTGGATATGCAGGATGGAATTAGCACCCCCGAGAAAGGTATGTGATAAACATGTCACGTGATCTAAAATTAATGTTGGCAGAACTGTAGCTGTCTTAGCAAGTGCAATGTATGGGTTAAGATGCCCAATGAAATAAATACGTAAAAGGGAGCAATTTTCCTAGTCCACTAGAATATCGAATTTTGCCCTTGAGATATTCATCTCAAACGCATTTTATTCATGCAATTTTTTCTTGGCTCATCCTTGGCAATGCTAGTAAAAGTTGATAGAGTATACGAAATTAAACTAGAGCTGGAAAGCGCACCGGAGCCTTACAAGGTATGAGGTGTTGTTAGACTGGATATGTTTGTGGGATTACCGAGCTAACAGTGCAGCATAAGGAACAATTTACCAATTCCTTGGGTCAGATGGCGCCAAGATGTTAGTTTGGTCAAAATAAGTTATCGTTTTTTTACTTACCACATTTTTGAACATTTGCTGTCATTCTGTTTTTCGTAGAAGCCTTGAAAAAGACCAAAGAAGACGAATCGATGTTCTCTGAGTCAAGTGAAGAGGAACTTTTGGCTGACAGTCCAAAACTTCAGCGAGCAAATGCCAAGCGATTTGGAAAGGTTAGCTGCGAGATGACTTGTCCTTGTGTTTTTTTCTGTCTTTGGTATTCTTTGTCAGTAATAAGCGTCTTTTATGAGCTGTTGTTTGATCCCCAAGGTATTTATTTTTACATATATGTAGCTCGTGTGACACTTTCTATTATTGCAGGGAAGACGAAATACCGAGATGCCAGATGACAAACTGAAACGACGCGAACAAGCCAAGATCCGTAACGCCATGAAACAGCGAGAATCTAAGCGTTTGCGCATGGCGCAGTCAATCCAGAGGGAATTGGAGGAAGTGGCCGTCAAACAAGCTGAGCTGGAACAGGAGGGAGTTGTTGTTGAGAAGGCGATGAGGAGTGGAAACGGTAATCTGTTATGTCCTTTGTAGGTGCTATCTGGATGGTCATGCAAATTACCCCTCTGTCTCGACTGACAAAGGAAACGCGTTGCGTGACGCTTACTTTTAATGGCTTCAAACGACTTGCTATAAATCTGCGACTTTTTCTTGTTTTTACTTACCACTGCCTAGCGCTCGCCGGAAACCGCAGCATTTTAACGCTTTGCATGATGGTAGCTGGGTTTCCAGGCTGGCAAAAGTATTTGAACTGAACTTTCTGCTGTGTGGTCAAACCAGACTGGCAAAATCGCCCTTGCAGCCGATGGCCGGCCTTTCTTTTTAGTGAAGCCCCTGCTTTTGGGTTATCACTCTGATTTTTTTCCTGTTGAAGGAAACCCTTCAAGGAGTATTGACATGTGGTTCCTTTGGTTAGAATTACTTGCGGTCCAAAATGTTGAGATTTGATTTTCGTCAAGTAATGTGTTCTTTTAATTACGTATACGATTGCTGGTAATCGTTTGCAGGTTTTACGATACCTAGTGATGTGTGTGTGGTTGTTTTTTCAGTGTCTGGCTCAGAAGAGCAACAGTTAATGCTGCAGTGGTTTAAACTGGTCAACAGAAAGAACGCCCTGATACGATACGAGTCAGAGCTGGTCATTCAGTAAGTGGTGTCACTCTAACGGAATTAATTCTTTAAAAAATTATAGTTCTACGAGCCGTTTTAAGCTGTGCTTTTTTCTCCAGGACAACAATCTGCGAAATCCATGGAGTCGATAGTAGATTGTAAGATGTGCTAAAGTCTTATTTTATATACAACGACATTGAAGTTACGAACTTTGCCGTTACCGTCATGAGTGACGTCATAATGTTCCGTCGTGGGAGGGGGTGAGAGGAAGAGAGGGGGGAGGGGGTGTTGGTGTTTGCGGGGTGGTGGGATACACAGAGTGTCTAGACTGTATGATGCCTTCTGACCAAGCGGTTCTTACTGCCGGCTTCTTTATTATATATCAAAATATGTTCATGTCACCTGTTCCCGTGGGCTATTCTCAAAGTAATTTCAGTACCTCGTATAATAATTCGGATCAATATCAGCATCTGGGCAACTGCGCACCTACCCCTCCCCTAACCCAACAGTAACACTAACTTATTAACTTATTATAACATGTTGGGTTAGGGGAGGGGTCGGTGCGCAGTTGCCCAGATACTGATATTGATCCAATAATAGCCCTTTTCACGGTTAACTCTGCTCATTTGCATTACAATGAAATCGTGCATGTATGTGAGGCAATTTCGGGCTATTTTGTAGTTTTAGCCCGAAATTGCCTCGCATCCACGTTGAATTACATTGTAATGCAAATGTGAAAAACTAACCGTGAAAAGGGCTATTCCTTGGCGACCCAAAGACCTTAAAATTTTCAGACTGAACCGTGCAGTGGTACGAGCAATGCTAGTAATGTAATACAGACTCAAATGAGTGTTTCGTCAACAGAGCCAACTCCATTCAACTCGAGGATCAGCAAGGAAGACTGGAGCAGGAAATCAGAGAACTCCTTATGAAAGAAGGTAAACAGCTGTTAGGTTTACTCGTGTAAAAAGTGTTAGCAGGGTCGTAACCAGAGCAATATTATGTCTGAGGTAAAGTCCATGAAAAAGTGATGACTGAGGCAATGTGTAAGGTTTAATTCTCTTCCTAGGTATTTAGGGGGTTTATTTTTTCAAACAACGAAAAAAAGGGGAAAAAACTGAGGCAAGTGCCTCGGTTTTCCTGTTACTAGCTAGTTAGTGCTTTGAACACAACTAGATCTTGAACAGAATACTCTGAAACGTCTTGACATTTATCTTATGTATCCTCTTTCTTGCTTAAGGTCCAAAAAAAGAGGACAATAGAACCATACAGAAAAAGACGAAACAACTTGTTGATATCGTGGAACAGAGAAACGCACTAGTTGAACTGTTAGACGAGGAAAGAAAGAGGTTGGTGGAGAAAGCACTTCTTTATTTACTTCCTTATTTTATTGCCGTGCTTTGGTCCTTCACTGACTTATTAAGCTAACTCTTTCTTTTGTAATTGTACATTATTACTCATTCTCTTCAAACTCTGACTTGCAATCTTGAAGTTTCGTGGAATACGAAAGCGTTTACCTGTAGCGTTTGATGGTGCGACTACGCATGTGTTGCTGAGATGCCGCCAAACTTTGGTTTGAATGTTACTTTTGTTGATTATAGTGAATAGGAACGAACTGCGTAAAGCTGAACGTAAAGCTGAACGGTGGAAACCTCGTGTTATAGTACATGAACGAGACTGAATAAAATGAGTCCAATAGTGATCAAGGCCTCTTTTTTCCCTACTGTAACCATACATTGTCAAGCAGAATAGTAATGAGAATTTAGATATCATGAACAAAGAGATGCAATATAGTTGCCTACTTTGTCGGGATGGATCATTAAGTTCTCATTACTATCACAGTGTGCATTCAGTGAAATGTTAGGTCATCAGTAAGGAGAATTCACATTTTGAGTCTGGCACTAGAAAGATTTTAATTGAGGTACATTTTAATCACTTCCAGGGAACAAGAAGAAGACAGACTTTTTGATTCCATGATCGCGGCAAAAGGTACGGTTTGTCTTTGTTGTGGTCCCTTAAAATTATATGCTGCTCATTTAGATCATCAACTACAAAATATATAAACGTACTTTCACAAAAGCACTTGAACGCAAGTCAGTCTACTTGTCTTTAGCCTCCCAGCCAGAAACACTTGGGGTTGTCAAGAAAGAGTGCGTGACCAGCCTCTATAGCCATATTTCACGAACTACAGTATTGTAATAGTTAACTCTTAAACGTCTTAGGGCGACACATGTTCATTATACGTTGTTGCTATATTTGTCTAGCAGAATAATCACCTGGCATTACATCTTTTTAAAAATTTACCGTAACAAAATCCGTCAGAGGACAAACTATGCACATGTAAATGCTAATCAGAAGAGTTTAACAATTACAGCAATAGTTCCAAACTAACACACAACAGTTCCCTTCTATAGTGTTGTCTTTTGCCTCTGTGTCAAAACTAGTTTCCTTGCGAAACTATTCTTATGAAAACTTGTTCCCCAACGGGAAACTCATTCTAATATGGTTTTTGCACGGGGACTCGTTCTGAAACAGAGGCACAATCGCCAGAAGACCATTTACAGTTGTCTGCTCAGTGACCTGGCCTTTGAATGGCAGTGAGGCTGCAGTTGACCTTGTTTTGATACAGACCTCATAGCTTTTGTTGTGAAAATGAAGTTGTTCTTAAGCTGACTGGTTGGCATGTAAATGAGAAAAGCAGAGAGGTCTGTGTCAAAGCAAGGTCACCTCCAGCCTCGCTTGCATTCTTAGGCCAGGTAACTAAGTACACTGTAAAATGGCCTGTTAGCTATCGCATTCCCAGATCCCTCGTGGACGAAGCGATCTGTGATGGAGTTGTCCATTTCGTAAACGGTCGATGCCATTTTCGCGACACAGAAAATTTTTTAACTATCAACAAATTTTCTTTACTAAATTAAAGATATAGCACCGCCCATTCTGAAAGGCTTGGTTACCAATAATGGCATCGTTAAAAAAATGGCATCGACCGTTTACGAAACGGAAATCAGCATCTGTGAACGAGATTAACAAATATTTGTTCACACACAGTTCACAGGATTCGTTACTTCTAATTGTCTAATAACTAACTTATTTTCGCGTCTTCTTATGTAGCATTGTACAAAAGACGAACATCTTCCAAAATCAGTTAAGTGAAATAAATTTAAAATAAAATTAAGTGCGTAGCAGCTAGTTTAACAATAAATATTTTGATAAATAAACACGAGTGAACCAATCGCAATAAATTTATGAATGTAAACAACTAAATGAAGGAATAAATGTACGAATAACACTGTAAATGAATAAATGATAAATAAATAAATAAATAAATAAATGATAAATTAATAGGGAAGCAAAAGAGAGCTTTAAAATTTATACGTTTACTCGTCAACAATAACTTGTAGTAAAAGATGTCAAAATCAAGGAATTAACAGCTCAAGAAATAAATTTATAGACAAAGAAATAAACAAACAAGCAAATACATAAAAGAAATAAACAAACAAATAGATAAATAATAATAAATAAATAAATAAATAAATAAACTAATAAATACAAACACGAAGTAAAGTTATAAATCCTTAACTAAGTTAATTAGAAAATAAATTGATAAGTTAAAATATTAATTTTTTAAAAACGTTATGGCTAATTTTGAAGTTTAGAATATTAATGGCAAATTCAGCGAGTTATCGTCGATCTGAAAACATGTTTATATCAATAATAATGAAATAGTTATAAAACAGTCCTAAGAAAGCACGCGCGCTGATTGGTTTAAAATCGTGTTTGTATAACTCGATGGAGACACAGAACTAGCGCGCGCTGTTGACGTAGTGATGGCGCGAGCAAAGGGAATTTACATTTTGATATCCAAAGTTAACAAGTTGTTTTCCTTTTTCTCGTCGTGGTGTTTTCTAAAAGAAATAGAAAACATGTACTTCGTGTTTCTATCGAGTTATGCAAACTCTCGTGAAAGTTTGGGAGAACTCGAAAAAGCTGTGGAAACACTCGCCTGCGGCTCGTGTTCCCACAGCATTTCTCGTTCTCCCAAACTTCCACTCGTGTTTGTACAACTCGATAAAAACACGGTACATGTTTTCTATTTCTAAGTATTGCCTGGGTATACAGACTCACCAATCGAACACAGCGCTTTTTTCTTTTGGGGCGTCCAGTCTCTCCTCACCCGAAGTGCACATCAATGAGGACTGGACACGAGACTACGTCATACTTAAATCATAAGTCTTGCACCAGTAGGTTGGTTTATTAATGAACTCGTTTCATTTTCAACAGGCTTCATAACGACAGTGTGAAAGGGGAGAGAGCTTCTAGATGACGTGAAATAGATGTTTCTGCTTTGTCACCCAACTGCTCGGTTGTTCAAGTGAATTTGCACGTGAAACTCCAGTGTAACAAAATTGCGATCAACAATGATTCACGAGTGAAAGTGAAGTGGAGAACTGTTTATTGTAACTTTTCCCAGAAAATTGATAGAAAATATGGCATGTTGCTATAAACGTTAAATTGCTTCGGTAAGTTGCAAACCTGTTAAATACCTTTTTCAAACTTGTCTGTGAACATCAATATGTTGTCGTTGTATGGTGGTGTAATAAGGTCGTGTCAGATAGCAATATGAATTTTTTTCGTAAGGTGTTACTAGTTATAGAACGAATGAAGCAACTAACACTCTAATATTGCGGTAATATCGCCATAGTCCAAGACCTCTGAAAACTGATATAAAAATAGAAAAAAAAAACGTCAAACCATTTCGGCATAATGCTGTCATCTATATTACTTAACGGTAAAATTTGAATTAGTGCAAATACTAAAAAGTTCTGTTTTTGTTAATATTTTCAACTTGCTTTTCTTGCGAATTTGTTTTTATATGATGACAGAAGTAATTACTATAGCTGTAGTTACGTTTAAGTAACTGTAACTTGTTCCAAATGGCATGCCTAAAACTGGCACCAACTGCAAGTTATTGATGTCTGACGATCCTCTCAATCCCTTTTTGCCATTAATAAAAAAGAATTCTTGTCAAAAGAAAAGAAACAAATATATATTTTCATTGTTATTGTAAAGCTTACCTACCAATACCGGTAACGTAGGGTCATTTAAATTGCGAGAAAATCAGTTTATAAGATTGTAAATCAGAGTAGAGTTTAGGCTCTAGAATTTATCATTATATGGGAGTGGCACAAACGTGCACTGGTCCGATTGCATTCACGAATTTGAGGAAGTGATTGCTGTTTTGAAATAAGCACAGAATTTTAAAAACAAAGGTCATGGAAACTAAAACTAATACCATTACATCATGCTGTAGCTGGCAGTGTTGAAACGCAGATTAAAGGGGCTATGTCACAGTATTTTGAGTTATTTTGACCATCAACAAAATTAACTTTAAATTGAAGGAAACCTGAACTGAAATAATACTTTTTATAACATGGGTAGGACCCTGCGCGCGCTCTGATTGGTCAAAAACCTATGTTTTATCAGAGTATAAAACATAGAGAAAGCGTGTTTTATTGTTTTGCGCGCGTCAATAAAATCTATATCATAAAACAAATGAAGAAGCGTAAGCCGTGTATTACACTGTGATAAAACACTCCAGTCATTTGAAAACACTCGAGAAATGTAGAAAGCACTCGCCTGCAGCTCGTGTTCTCAAATGCCTGTCGTGTTTTATCACAGTGTAATACACGGCTTAGGCTTCTTTATTTGTTAAAGAAAGATAGGAAAACACTAAAGAGATAATAAACCATAAGGAAACAAGGATGGTTAAGGATGGAGAAGATTGACACGGATTACCAACAACGAAATTGAAAAAAATTTCAAACTGTTTAACTGTGACGCAGTTCCTTTAAATTCCGTTAGTTAATGGTTCCCACTTCGATCTTAGAGTTTTTATATTGAATAATTTAAATGGGACAGCCTTGATCAGAAAATAAGTAAATATTCCCTGTGTTCCGCACGAGTGGAAATGTTAGAGTTTTTCTGAATTTGAAGGAAACTCGAAGTTAAATGTCTTCAGGTCAGCCTTTGTGTTTATTTTGGTTTGGTTACCAGAGAGTTGCGGATAACATGCCGTAGACAATGTGTTAAATTGAATTAAATTATTGTGTAAAGCTACAGTCAACTTGTCTCAGAATAAAAAGTTGTAATTTGGTCTAAAAAAGCAGTCATGTGATCATTTTTTTAGAAGGCATGGAGGAGGATAAACAACTATTCTTAAACTCATAATAGGCCATTTCTGAGTTCTCTTGTGCCTCTGTTTCAAAACGAGTCTAAGTGCGAAACCTTTCATATGAAAATGAGTTCTGCATGCAGTTTCATTTTCATGCAAATCAAAGTCATTTTCACAGGCACAAGTGAACTCGGAAATGGCCTATTCATCGACTTTGAACAGAGGAAATCATAACCGTGACGGTGTCTTAAGCATGGTCTTTATTGCTCCGTTTTCTCCTTCGCTTTAGTTTTTGTTGAGAAGATTTATAAAACACTCAATACAGTGTTTGACCAAGAGAGTGATCTCTTGGTTTGACCCCATTGCCAAACATCTCAACGTTCGTCAAAAATACTCGGCCGCGCGTGGTATTTAGCTCGATCTGTTTGGAAATGTGATCCAGTATCGTGTTTGAAATGTTACTTCAAAGCTAATTTCAGTTGATATTGAAGTTCTATAGAGTAATTTCGAGTGCAAAAGGCATGGGACTACGGTCAGGGTTGGAAATTTAACAGATTGATCAAGAAACCCCATAATATAAACGCAGAGCAGAATATTACACTATGACAACAAATTAGAAGTTTATTGATATCAGCTATCAGGAGAGGGTTTGTACAAATTGATTTTCTTAGTTGTCCTGGTAGCACTATAACTCTTCTAAAAGCTAAGTAGCTTTGCCCAGACAATAAAAATGCTATTTCATTATCTTAAAATCACGGTTGAATAATAGAGAAGCCACAAGTCTTACGTAGACATACGTTCATAGCATAACATTGTTTCACACTACAACTCTTGTGTTTAATATAGATTTTCAGTAAGTTCCTTCTGTCGTTAGATTATGGGACGGATTTGCCTTCACCAGATCTTGGGAACCTGGGAACCAGGCCTTGGGACGATTCTGTCTCGCAACACATTAGCTGTAGCAAGCAGGGACTTACAACGAGTCTATCAGTTTAAAAGTGCAACTTTAAAACCTTTCCAGACCGCCGTTATTTTAAAAGAACACAGCTATGCCCCTTCTATCATACAAGCGCGAGACTCTCGAACAGTTATGACAATTCATGTTCCTTTCCAGTTTTTGGAATTACAAATTCTGTTTTGTAAAGCAAAATCCGCCGCACAACATCAAACTGTCTTCAAATAATTTCATTTGTCCAGTTCTGCAACACGCTCGTATTGCTCTTCGTCCGACTCTTCTTGAGACGTACTGTCTGCTCCTCCTCTGGCCTGCGCTTGCGCGTCCTGTGCATTTGGAATCCACAGACCAGAATCGATGCATTTCTTTAGGTAGCCCCTGGCTTCTTCTTCGGGCATTTTGCCAAGAACCTCTTGAAGCATGGGAATGTCTTTTTCTTCAAAGCACTTCTGAAGTTCCTGAAAAGAACGGAAAAATAACCTTTACAGCTCATATTCAGTTCTGTTGAATTTCTGTCTTGGAGGAGCTAACACTGCTAACGCTGACAAAAAAACCCTTCATGAACAATGCGGCAATGACGTTTAAACTGTGAAGAGTTGTATGTCGCACACGAGGTACTGCAAAGTCTCCACTTACCGGTGGTAAAGATTCAAATACTTCCACAGGATCCAAACCGCCAGGGCCCATTCTTTTTTGTCGTTCTTCCTACAAAGAGAATAACCAGAAGGAAAGATGAACCTATAACAAGATCGAGTCTCCGCTGGAACAAGATAATTTGGTTCTATCAACTGGATTGATAATGTGAATTGGCCACCGTAAGGGGATTCGGAAGCTCCGTTAAAACATACTACATCTTAACGTGGTCTTAAAGGGGCTCAGTCACGGTTAAACGGTTTGAAAAGTTTAGCTAAACTTTTCAATTTCGTTGTTTGCAATCCGTGTCAATCTTCTCCATCCTTAACCATCCTTGTTCCTTTATGGTTTATTATCATCTCCTTGATCTTTTTCTATCGTTGTGAACTATTATTTTCAGGCTTCCTTCAGTTTAACGGTAATTTTGTCGATGCTGAAAATAACTCAAAATACCGTGACTGAGCCCTTTTAACCAAAAGGACAAACACTTCAGTGACGATGTATAATGCATAGCAAAAAATAAAAAACAGAACACTCCATGAGTCATAAAAGATTAAAAATACGAAGCTGGAGTGCAAGCTACACTGTTTGAAAACGGTTTGTTTAATCTCACCTCCTCTGCCTCCTTGATAGCTTTATCTATCCTGGCCTGAGCTCTTTCCTTGACTCTCTGCAGGAATGACTGAAGTTCATCTTCAAACGCGTCCATGTATTCTTTGAAGTCAGTTTTAGCTTTCTTCATCCTTCGCGATGCACAAGGATAGACATTAAAAAATATGAAGGAAAACATCAAGGATGGCGCGAGACTACGTGTACCAAACGTGACTTATTTAGTAGCATGCAGTAAATATATTAACTCATTCCACCGTCAGATGTGAAATTTCGACCGGAGGGTAAAGTTAGCTCATATAGATAACTACTATATAGCTACTGTTTCTGTCTATTCATCTACTTACTTAGTAAAAAAGGAGTGAATGGTAGCCTGTGGTTGGGCATCTAGTGACTTGGCTAACTCCAATATGTATTGCATGATGATGGTCTGGTGTGCAACTCGCTCCACCAAAGAATGTTTCTGTTTCAACAAAAATAAGTCTTGTTAACACACGAGGTAACTATATTGAGCTTGCCAGTTACAGTATGAGTTATGTACTGGGGAGGGCAGGGATGGAGAAGGGGTCGTGAAATAACAGAAGCACAGAAAAGGGAAACTAGGGCGGGCAAACTGGTATCACTGATACAGAAAATTCCAAAGTTCACAAAAACGGAGTTGAAAGACAAAAAACCTGAAACATGAAGAGACAGAACAAGCTACTTGTGCTACTGAACACATGCTGTTTGATATGTATGGGTTATTGACCAAGTGTGAGGTCAAGATGGCTGGATATTGGCCAAGTTCTTTTTTGCGTGTTTATGGACCGAGACGAAGTCGAGGTCCATAAACTCGCAAAAAAA